>JAMZAV010012925.1:0-17235 GCA_024449915.1 Sweltsa coloradensis | reverse complement strand
AAGATCCCCAAGTTTCTATCTTGCCCCCATGGCATCGCTCAATGTTTGTCTAGTTTCCGTCTGTTCTCATCAGATCTGTGCGTGTCAATATAACCCGTGAGTGTTTGCCGGAGATAGCACTAAACGTGTGACACTGACGCGTTGTGGAGCGACATCGATAAGCCCAACAGGTTGGTCGGAGAGACTGGTGAACAGTGACCTAGATGTCACTTCGACATGGGGTCTTGGATAGGACGAGGCACCTCCACACTCTTGGCAAGTTCTACATATTATGAGTCATTGTGAACGTTTTGCCAAGCGGAGCATTTCAGTTGTAGAACAAGATAAATACGAATAAAGTGGAATGACACAAAGTATCTCAATGCAGTGACTCTAAAAATGTAGAAGTGTCACGACACGTTTTAACATTTCCATTTTAGTATTTAAAAGGTAAAAGTGGCACGACACATATTTCTTATAAGAATTATTCAGATATTAACAAAACCTCAAACAATAGTTTGTAGATTGGTTTAACTTACATTATAAAACTTTTTTTCTGAATATTAAATAATGAGCAATTTTTGGGAGCGAATTTCTTCTTTGACATTTCTGGAAGTCCGCGTCAGAAAGTGGGTGTGTCACGTCTCACGATAGAAACCGAACACGACAGCCGACTGTCATGCGACTTTTTTTGTTGACATTGCCTTTCAACAAAGATAGTATACGGAAGGTGTTTTGGTGGAGGTGCCGGGTAGAGGGACGTTATCTATAGGGATAATTCCCTGGACCCGGCACCCCCACCAAAACTATTATTTAAAAACAATGTTGTATCGGATTGGTAAGCTTCGATACCTATTTTGGATTACTCCCGTACCAAGGTTGTTGTTTTATGCATGCCAATATGATATTTATGGGCTGGAACAGCTGGGCACAGTATACGGCAATACTTTTTTTTTCCAGAAAGTTTTAAATACTGCAAGCCATTTTAAATTGAAACGTGTAACAATAGAGAACTAATGAACATACAATTCTCACGCAATACACAAACATGCGCGATTTACCTAATAAATTGAAACTTACTGCGTGACCTGACAGATGACAATTCAGATTAACAAAGAGTGTTGTTTGTGTACAGAAAACTAAAAAATAATCTAACAACAAAACTAAAAAACGTGACAAAGCGAATTCTGTACACGCTCTTGCTAACAGCCAAGAGCCAACTTAATTCTTTATTCACTGAGTGCCCATACAATATTATCTACGTTGATCGATTAAGCGAGTAAATCTATTTTTCTTAGCAGGCTGTTGCAAGTTAGAGAACCAACGAAGTTCTTTAATTAAAAAAAGAAGAATATTAGGCTCGGTCAACTTTATTTCAGCGTCTAAAACACGAGACGGAATCACGGTGGGGGTGCGTAGGGCTTGGTTTTAAGCTCCTCAATCCCCTTCCCCTACACTCTTTCGTTTCGTATTTTTCTGGATAATTCAATCAGGTCTTAGGGCCTCCTATGACGGTATTGGGTCTTACTTAAAATATGGACTAGTCTTTAATTTAAATTTTCAAATCAAAATACACATTTGAAATTGTTTTGATAATAACATTTTTTTATATCTACCGATTGTTATTTAATAAGCTTAATCTAAATGTGTTGCGTTTTAATTTACTATTATGTGCTAGTCTAGTGGTATGTTTTAGTCTGCTAGTATGTTTTTTTACATGTCAGCTATTTATATGTTTCTTTATTAACCCTACTTTGGTGGCGTCTTTCCTTCTATTCGAGAGTGCTAAGGATTTTCTCATTTAATAATATTTGTGATGGTGAAATTATTGTCGTGAGAAAATTGTGTGCATTTTGCTTACAGAAGTAAAAGCAAAACATGCAATGTATACATCATAATATTGACATTGTTATCCTAAGTTAATTTGTTTGATGTGATATGATTAATATTTCAAATGACCACTGTAGATATTTTGCTTGAAATGAAAATAATCGGGTAGGCAATATAAAGTGTAGTATGCTCATTCTGTATCTCTCGGATTTAACGGAAGGGTATATTGGAAACTGTAAGCTTATCGAAAAACGTGGGAGCGGAAAATAAAAAATACACCTGTAAAAAATATTGAGTTCCCATACCAGACGAAGAGCTTTTTAGTGCTAACAAAGCCTTCCATCCTGTAGTACGGTATAGCCTATTATTTTAGTGATTACCAGTTTATTCTCCATTGTCCATCACTAAGGTATAAAATAAACGCGGCAGCTACTTGTTATTTCAGTGTTATGGACATAAGAAACATGTTGCGAGAAAACTATGAACGTGATTCCATGGCACGCTTGATACGACATTGAACGATGCTTTAATAAGTCGATGATTGGATGGTACTAGTACACTCTGTGACAAACCTGGTATGATGTTTAGGGCCAATGTCTTCAACACTTAATAACAACCCAATATGGCCGTTGATTGTTGTTATATTATTGACTCAAAGAAAGGATTAGAGCCTGATAGCAACAAAGTGATTATCGGAATTATTAGCATTATAAACATTTTGTGTCATTGCCTAAATTTACTCCTGTTGTACGTGAAGGAGGAAACAGTAAAAAATAAAATAAATTATTTTATTTCTTGATTTGGCTACTTATTTGTCTTTGTATTCAATAAACACTGATTTTCCGGTAATTAAGGCGTCCACCCGGCAAGCAGTGACCAGGATTCGACCACCGGTAAAGTTGGATTTCAATTTCTGTATTGTCAGTTGTCTACAACATTACGTTCATTTGAAAGTACTAAAACACCGCCTAATTCTTTAAGTTCCAAGACTTTTAATTCGAGTATTTTTTTTTTATATTTTCAAACCAAACTGAACTGCACAATGAATTCTCAAGAGTGTTTTGCATCTAAGTAATAGTGACAAGCGCAAGACACATGCAAAGCGTCTAGGCTGGCGTACTACAAGCTTTGAGATGTGAAACCCATCCCCTAGGAAGGAGCCAGCTCACGCCTTTAAGCAGAGTATCCTCGGAGGTGTTTACTGACAGCAACAAGTTTCCTACAAGGCGTCACAGTGCCCTTATAACACTCTGCGTATTTAGAAGCTTGTAGACTGTGTTTTAATGAAATGCCGTGCTTTTCGCATGTTGACGAGTCCCATAGTCGCATTTGATTTACTTTCTCTAGTCAGAAGCGAAATCCGGGTGTTATGTTGGTGAGCATGGTGTCAACAAAGAGGGCTCTATTTAATTTATCTTGCATCATTCTTTGTCGACCGCTTTTGTCCTGCACATTGCTTTCTTCTTCGGTTTTCGCACATTTCTTCCCTCATTTAAGCCAGCTTTCTGTCATCCCCCCTTAACCCCCACCCCACCCCAGACCAAACCTACCACCCCTATTTCCCCGACACGCACTCGGAGCGGCGCGTTTCTGACCAAATGCATTTGAAATGTCGAGTTTCATCTGTTTCGTCTAAGAAGCAAAGTGTTAAGTACAGATTAATTCACATTATTATGTACACCACGTCTACCTTTCATTGTTCCAATTACTTGGCTTTATCTTGAACCAAGCCTGCACTCTCCTCTTTCTTTAAACTACTTGTTTTATCTTTTGTTAGTCTAGATGGTTTTCAAGCGTAACTCTACATTGTCACAAGAACACCTCATCATGTCCGACGAGCCTGCGCGAGTGCGTCCGCGCCGGTCTATCTGAACTAAGTAGGGTGTAATTATCTCTCGACGACTAGCTAGGGGCGCAATTCTCCTGAAAGCCTTTGCCTCTCAAACTCATAGACTAACCTGTTGAACACAAATGTTTCAGATCCTTCAGTTTAAGAGAATGTTTTGGTAAAAGGTGCGCCTTAAATAATATAATTATTAGAGCATACGTTTATGTAAGAGTAAAGTCGTAATAAAGAGCTTACAAATTATTAACAAAATAATACAAACGCATAACAATTACTATACACAGCGATACAAACTGTAATTTAACTTACTCCACGACGTTTTGATTGTTTATGTTTCATGCCACACTTCCAACAAAATGCAAATTTTAAGAATCGTTGAGCTTAGGAGAGATATCGGTCGACTGGAACAATCCCGAATGGGTAATCGATCCCAAAAATGTGATAAGATACTGCCAAAATATATTTGAAAGATTCAAGGTTCACGCAAAGCATGAAACACTTAACGAATTCATTCACGAATATTTGGATACACTTAAACAAAAAGTAAGTGCTCTAGCTAAGAGATTAAAAAGATATAAAAAATGTAGTATTATAAAAGAACAAAACCGAATGTTTAAAGAAAAGGAAAAAACAGTTTTACCAACAACTATCTGGTACCGAAGAAATAATAGGAAATGGAACACCAACTAAGACAGAGATAGAAGAGTTTTGGACAGGAATATGGGTAACCCGGTAGCACACAACCAGGATGCACAATGGATTCAAGATGAAATAGCTAGGATGAGCGATATTAATGAGATGAGATTCGAAGGTATAACTATTGATGAATTAAAGTCGACAATCAGTGCTACACATAGCTGGAAAGCACCAGGTAATGATAATATTCAAAATTTTTGGTATAAGAAATTCAATACTACTCACAATCAAATTAGAAAATGTCTCAACGAGTTTATAAATGGAGTTAAAGAAATACCCGAATTCTTTACTGAAGGGGTAACCTTTCTCAAACCAAAGGACAATGACACGAAGAACCCAAGTAAATATCGGCCAATTACATGTCTACCAACTATATAAAAAATATTGACTTCATGCATAACAAATAAAGTATATAATCATTGCGAAGAACACAATATCATGGCCGAGGAACAAAAAGGATGCTGTAAGAACTCACAGGGATGTAAAGAACAACTTATTATTGACTCTACTGTAATGAATCAGGCACACAATAAGAAAAGGAATATTCACGTAAAACTACATTGACTATAAGAAAGCCTTTGACTCACCACCACACACATGGCTTATTCAGATTTTACAAATATATAAAATCAACCCAGTAATTGTAAACTTTTTGAAGACAGTAATGGAGACATGGAGAACCACACTAAAACTAAATATGAAAAACCAGCAGATAACTACAGATCCAATAAAAATTTAAAACGTGGCATTTTCCAAGGTGACTCATTAAGTGCATTATGGTTTTGTCTGTCATTAAACCCACTGTCACATATGCTTAACGAATCGACATACGGATTTAAAATTACGGACAATATATGGTATGTCACACAATTTCCCACCTATTCTACATGGATGACCTAAAGTTGTATGCATCAAATTTTGCTCAACTAAACAGTCTAGTCAATACAACATTAGAATTTAGTAAAGATATCTGCATGAGTTTGGAGTAGACAAATGTAAGACGCTACATATCGAAAAGGGTAAGGTTACAAAAGCAGAAGAGTTCCAGCTAGATGATGGAAATAGGATTGGAATAATGGACGATAACGATGTATACAAATATTTAGGATTCTCACAAGCTGCCAGAATGAACAAAAGTTATGAAAGCAAAATTGATAGATACATACAAGAAACGACTAAAGTCTATCCTCAAGACGCAAAAAAAACGGTAAAAACAAGATCACAGCAATAAATACATATGCTGTACCAGTACTGACATATTCATTCGGAATCCATTAAATGGACGCAGACAGACATCCACGCGTTGGAATATTAACTCGTACTACACTTACCAAACACAGAAAACATCATCCTAAATCAGCATAGAGAGATTGACACTTCCAAGAGAAAAGGAGGACGGGGCCTAATTGATCTGAACAACTTATATTATAAACAAATAGACATTTTAAGAAAACTTTTTTACAAAGAGCAACCAATCCACACTGCATAGGGCTGTGGTGCTAGCTGACAAATCATTAACTCTACTCAATCTAGCAAACGAAAATGTCAATCTACAGGGAAAACTCATAACTGACGCTTCAAAGAGTTACGTCTCTCAGAAAAGACCCTACACAAGAGACATTATGATGAACTACACAAAGGTCACGTAGATATTAAAGCATCAAATAGGTGGTTAAACAACGGGGAACTATTTGGAGAAACAGAAGGTTTATGATGGCTATTCAAGACAGAGTGATTGCGACGAACAATTATAAAAAATACATAATACAAGATGCGACAGTAAACGATCAATGTAGAAAATGTAGTGCAAAGGGTGAAACAATCGAACACATCATATCCGGTGCAAGTCACTATGTCAACAGATTACCTCTACAGACATAACCAAGTAGCTAACATTATTCATCAAAAACTAGCAATCAAGTACAACCTCATTGACACACACACACCTTACTACAAATACAAACCAGAGAAAGTACTAGATAGTAAAGATTACAAATTATATTACGACCGCACAGTTATAACAGACCAAACGATACATCACAACAGACCGGATTTAATAATAATTGACAAGAGAAACAAGAAACTACCCTTATCGACGTTGCTATCCCAATGTGCCATAACGTCGAGACCACGTGGAAGAAAAAATTGACAAGTATAGTGAACTTGCAATTGAGATCAAGAAGATGTGGAACAGAAAAGGTAAATACAATCCCATTCATTATATCAGCCAACGGCATCATACCGAAGAAGCTACATGAAAGCATTAAACACTAGATCTTCAACCCAATGTATACATCGAGACTCAAAGGCAGTAATACTCAACACGTGTAGAATAGTTCGTAAATTTCTAAACTAAGAATGATACTTCGAGATTCCGAGACAGCTTCCATCCTGACATGGTTTTCGTGGTTTCCCATAGTCCGAAGAGCAAATGCTAGGATGGCGACGAGAAATCGGCCACGACCGTACACAGCAGAAAGAAAACCATCATCTACAAACAATATTACAATTTATAAATGACTTATTTTAGTTAGAGTTAAGACAAAAGTAATAATATATGTAATAGGTACACATGGAAGTACTTGACGTAAGTCCGTACAACATGTTAGCTCCGGTTTTAACCGAGTTTGTATGAAATACATCCAATAAAATAATAATAATAATAATAATAATAATAATAATAATAATAATAATAATAATAATTATTATTATTATAATAATAATAATAATAATAATAATAATAATAATAATAATACTAAAAATAATAATAATAATAATAATAATAAAATCAAGAATAATGTAAGTTATTCACCACCACGACGCGACGAAACATCCCGTCAATGTTATAATTTTCTCTTCAATTATATCGGGTCGCGAAAGCATAACTTGTGAACTAATAATAATAATAATAATAATAATAATAATAATAATAATAATAATAATAATAATAATAATAATAATAATAATAATAATAATAAGCTTATTTGAACTGTAAATTGTATTCTTTTCATATATCTGTAGTTTAGATATTTCATGGATTAAGGCTATTCCACCGCGTTTTTCTATTTTCCAAAATATGCTACTAAGTCAAAATATATGAATGGCTTTGAAACATGGCTATTTTAGAAAATCAAAAATATTTTTTTCAAATTTTTCTGATCCGGTACACGGCCAATATAACCACCTCAAATAATTTCCAACTTCAATTCGCCAAGGCACACCATTCAACGTAGGGTGTTGTGTTTCTGTGACATTAATTTTCAACTGTTTTTCTATGGACTGACTGAGAGAAAACAGATTGATTTTAACAATTGTCTTTCATGCGAATTTTTTCGTTTGGAGGTATTTTTTACCGATTTGTACCGCCAAACAAAAAAATTCTTAGGAAAGACGATTGTTAAATAAATCTGTTTTCTCTCAGTCAGTCCATAGAAAAACAGTTGAAAATTAATGTCACAGAAACACAACACCCTACGTTGAATGGTGTGCCTTGGCGAATTGAAGTTAAAAATTATTTTGAGGTGGCTATATTGGGCCGTGTACCGGATCAGAAAAATATGAAAAAAATATTTTTGATTTTCTAAAATAGCCAGGTTTGAAAGCCATTAACTATGTTTTGACGTTAGTAGCATATTTTGGAAAATAGAAAAACGCGCGTCGAATAGCCTTAATTGTGTACAGAAGACAATTATGTTATTAAAATAAATAAAAAAAAATCTCTAGAAGCCTGGGAAACAATCTACATCATATTCACAAAAGCTTTTACAATGTAACTAAACGAGGGAGCGAAGCGAATGACTCCATTCAACTCAAACGGCGCTTCCGTGAGTCTGTGGGTCTGTCTGTCTGTGTGTACATCGAAAATCAGCCGAATCGCTGAACAGATTGCGCTGAAATTTTAAACAGACATCCGGTACGAGTTTACTGAGAACTGCTTACAAAATCAGCTAGATCTATCGCGATTTAAACCTACAAGAAATAATAAATTAAAAAAGGCTGCCAGTGTGTAGGAATTATTTTAACGACAATGGTATTGATTTTGAAAAAATATTTTTTGTTTGTTATTTACCTGGCTGTGAAATGCCGTGCCCAAGGTTTATCGAATGTTGCACGTCAAGCAACCCCAAAATTCCGCTCAGAGATTGAGTAAACCTTGCAATATTTACACGTATTTCGTACTGGCTATGTTTTTCATTGTTCGTTTTTACTACATCTGTCACAGATGATAGACTACACTGCGTTAAATGCATTTCAAAACACGTTTAATAGTTTTTAAATTACAATCTAGAAATTACAAAATCTTTTCCGACCAGGGGATGAACCCAGGTCTCCCACATTTCGGGCGTTTTTCAGTTTCGACACAATATGTAGGCCTACATATTAAAAAAATAAAACCCCAAAGTTTTTGTTAGACGAGTGAGCGGTCATGTGTTGAGTACGCGAGATATTTGTATTTAAGTTTGATAGTTATATTGGTATAAATATAAAATAATAGGTTATTTTAATAGGAATAATTGTAGTAAATAAAACCCAATCACACCTACGGGAGTGTTTCCCGACTAACCAAATCGAGAAATGAACCCTCGTTCATACCTGCGTAAAGGTAATGACATAATTAATGTTTAGAGGTCAGTTCAAAGGCAGCAGATATTCGTTGCAGTACTGTTCCATCCATTCAGATGTATAATGCAACTACAATTCAGAGCTTAAAAATGTATCCGTTCTGATGGTCTAGGGGTTTAAAGGACGCCTGTCGGGGAATGGGGGGGATCCGTGGTTCGATTCCCGGTTGGGGCGGACTTTTTTAATTTCTGAATTGTAGTAAATAATAACAATTACACTTACGGGAGTGTTTCCCGACTAACCAAATCGAGAAATAAAAAAATAATAGGGTTTTTAATTTCTCAATTTCATTAATAGGAAACACTCCCGTAGGTGTATTTGATTTTATAGAATCAATCCATTTTTAGTTTAGTTGGTATATAAGGGCGCGTCAAATGTAAGGCCATAATGCTCCACTCAGCCTATGTAGGCTAGGGAGGCCTAAGGTAGGGGTAAAAAAAGGAATGTTACCGGGTACTCAACGCAAAGGCTCACTCACTCGTTTAACAACGACATTGGCGTTTTCCTAGTAATTATAAACATCAAATAATTTCATTGATTTCTTAATTCAAACATTGTCTGTAATTATAACGTAGGCCTACATATTGTGTTGAAACCTAGTCAGCGTATTTCAGTGTAAGTAGAAAATTAGCAATGTCGGTGAAGTTGCCGTGACTATCTAGTCTGGCACACCCACACCCCTGTCTGTGGGCGTCTCCACGTACCTCGTACTGAAAGGGGAGAAAAACTATTTCACTACCACCGTCTGTAATTACACTGAGACCAGACGTGCATTTCATCTTAGGGACATTAATTGAACAAATACGCTATAGCGCACCCGCATTACTACAATTATTTTCATATTCTAAAGGAAATCTGTTACTGGAGAGTTAGAAGATGACAAGTTGATAAGAGGGAATTTGTCGAAAAATCTCGGGGGTTTTAGTTCATGCTAGACAGAATGGAATTCGCCGAATTCTATGTAGCCACTGTGTTTTCGCCAATGTGTGCTTAATAAAGGCGTTGAATAGCGAAAGCAATATAATTTATGTGAATAGTTGCACGCTTGGATTTTAGAGGCAAACTGAATTCAGATAAAACCATAATAAAAATTTAATTATGGAAAAACTTATGTACATTTGGAAAGCCAAAGATAACTATAAAAGTAACCCCGTAATACTAAGTAGTAAAAAGTGAGGATACAAAAAAATTAAACTATCGTTTTTTGACGATTATGTGTATCTAGAGACATTTTGGACAAAGTTTTGGATACTTTTAGCTTGTACAAACATCCTTCTTACTTATTTTAAAAAGCATTGGGCGGCTTAACACTCTGTCTGATGTGTCCCACCGAAGAATATCCTTATACTAAACATAGTTCAAACAATGTAGCCCCCCTTTTATATGTCTTGCTTCCACAGCAATAATCGATAAGTTGGTGAAAAATTTAGAACTAAAAATACATGATGACCCATAACTTATTTCTAAACAAGTTCAGCCTTATCTTTTGACATTAAAAGTGGTTGTCTTTTACACAGAATAAACATATTGTTATACAGTCGGTTTTATTGTGTAACTTCTCAGTGTCCGGGACACATCATTTAATTATTAAAAATCTCCTACGCTAACCGGGATGTGAGCCCTGGACCTTCTGCATTGCAAACCAGAGATGAACACACAGGACTTATTATATTCATTTGTAGATCTTCATCACTCTCGATCTTCCTTCTTGTTTGCAACCAGAGATGAACCCACAGGATTTATTTATATTTCATTTGTAGTGATCTTTCCCACTCTCGATCTTCCTGAATGTACCATTCATTTTAGTCTCTTCGGCCTACCTCTTGACTTTCTACGCTTCCGGCGTATATTTTACTCACCCATATTTGATCACACAGCCAACAGTAGTAACTCTTTTCGTAAGTTTTTCGCGCAATATATTACTGAAGTGACAATGTATGGATTTAAAAACATATACATTTTTACTTAGAAGATGATCTTAGAAACTTTTTAATCAAAACTTGTTGCATTTTTAAAATCCTTTTTTCACAATTAAATGCAAATAGAGGGCCATATTAAATCAAAGGTGATTCGGTGATATGGAAGAAAAAATATATAACCATATAAGGTACCGCATAAAATGTCATTTTTCATTTACAGCAATTTAGGTTTAAATAGGAGAGCTTTGCTCCCTAATATAATGCTGGAATATATGAAATTATAATTTAAATCTTTCCGGAATTTACGTAAAATTCTGTGCGTAAGTGTCTAGTCGTCGAAGTACTATTTCTTGTGCAGGGAATTCCTCACTGGTAGTCGTACTTGTAGGCAATATAACATCCCTGCTTGCAGGGGTGGAAGGCCAAGCTGGAGGGCAGAGTAGATTGCCGAATCTAATAAGCGTCAAGTAAGCGTGCTCGCTAAGCCGAAACGTGATCAGGCGAGTGTTAATAATAAAACTTCCCGAGACATTCCTAGGGACGCTCCGATTGCAGCTTGACAGAGAAATGTACGCTTCTGCATAGCGTTGTAGTTCTGTGCATAGCGCTTTTTGAGAGACATTTTAGATAGCTGTAACCCAAAATTTAGTTTGTTTTATTCCTATCGAATGTCAATAACGCTTACATTAACAAGTTTCTAAAACAAGTCGCTGACAATGGTTTTAAAAAACAACTATATTAAACTTAATTAGAAATGGAAACCGAAACCCAAACACATTATGAAAATTACAAAATCACCAGACCAGACCTATGACATAATACATATTATTTTATTCCATGTTATTTATGTCGTTTTTGTTTTTGTATGGTCGCTTTTATCTCTCTATATTGTACAGTATGAATTTTAAAACCGACAACATATTGCAAAATAATAGGCTAAACCATTTTTCTTAAAGATACTAAAAAAGGTTTAAATTCATTAACAATGTATGAGCGAATATGGCAGCAAGTTCCCCCAAAGATAACCTACAAGCTCGTCTATAATATTTGGTTCTACTGTTCTTCTCGTGTTTTCTCGGGGGGAAAAGTCTCGCTATTATTCGTATTCTTTGGAGAGGCCAAACAGAATGTACTTTTCAGAAGTTTTCTGCGGAAATGCAGACAAGGCAAAAATTGACGAGTTAAGGTGCTGACCAACGAGAAATTCATATTATACTGAGCAGAAGATAAACCTATCATTTTCGACACGTTCGCTGCGTAAGTCAAAATTTAAGGCGCATTTCATATTTACCTTATTAGAAACACAAAATGGAAGACTTCTTATACCGACTTTATAGGAGATCTTAAAATTAATTTTTTTGAGTTTTACTATAGAAATCAAACTGACATTTACGCAATGAAAATTTCACTCACAGCTGTTACACTAATGAAGAGAATTACTCTCGTGATGCAAAATAGAAAGAAACACAAAGATTTGGGAATGGTGTTTTACTGAACATTTTTGACAAAAAAATGTCAGTTTTTCTAAAATACAAGTGTCAAGAGTTTTATCTTCTTACTATGTGATATCACAAACAAATTTGCTAGTTAGAATATTGTCTACTTTATTTTATAAGTGTTTTCTTATGTAATAAATTATTCAAATATACATTTTATACTTTAAATCTACTAACAAACGGCACGAGATATCGTTCAGAGGCTATGTTTAACTTGGCTATATAGTAGTAATATTATTATATATATATTCAATGCGTATATATATCCAATGCGCGTCGACTATATATATAGTCGTTTTTGAAGGTATATAGTGTAAATTATTTATTTAGCGCATTGAAGTGGGTAAAATAAGAAAGTTATGACAAACGATTTGATCGTGATCGTAGTCGTCAAGATACGAGTTAGAATGAGTTCAAATCAAATTTGACACTAAATTGCCTCTGAACGATATACAATCATGTTCGATACGTATCACAATGCGTGTTAGGAAAATGCATCGTAGCAAAATTTAATTTTATCTTGATTGCCACACTTTACAATGTGCATCACCTTGAAAATATTGCTGACTAGATTATTGCCTGCACAAAGTTATCATGGTGTTGCCAGTAATTAAAGTGCTGCTAGAACAATGTGCAAGCCAAGAGCTCTTCTATTAATTAACTAAGTCAATTAAGGGGTTAGCTATTTTCAGATATCTGATAATATCGACATGATTGTGTGACGTAGACCTAACGCAATGTATACAGGAGTTCAGATATAATCATTATAGTCCTTTAGATTTAACAAACGAATTAAAATTTGCAATTGAATACAAAGAAATGTAGCGTTATACATTTTATATTTCCAATTATTCTGAAGTCCCTATCGTTTAGATGTTGAAGGAAATATAATGGTATTACTCTCAAACATTCTTTTGATACAATTACAATCAAATAACGAAGCTTAAATTTGTGCACTATGCGTATTGAGTACTCAATACATTATTAATAACTACATTTACAAATAAGATTGTATTGCAACTTTCAATAAACAAAAGTACTTAACGGTTTGATGGGGTCAGTTTATTTATTCGTTCTCATATATTATTCAATCTCATCTATTCAAACCGTTTAAAGTATTTCGATGAGTTACGGAAAATCAGAGAAAATTTTACACAACAAAGTGTAGGGTTCAGCTACTATAAAGTTGGCACTATTGCAATTGATGCTTTATGTACGTAATGCAGTTCTATTTCACTCTACCACGCAGTGTAGTCTACTAGGAAAACGCTTAAGTCCCGCCGCGTTGTTGGATGAGCGTAATTGGTGCATTGAGCTGCCATGTGTTATGCGGATTTTCTGTTGTTCTGTGAAAAAATTATTACTTTAAAAAATTAAATTAAATTAAATAAAAAATAAACTTAAATTTGTAATTTTTTTAATTAGTCGCACTAATTTAAAAAAAAAATAGAAATATAGCGATTTTTATAAGAAACAATTATTCGATTGCGCTCAAATTTCACACGAATATATAAATTCATAAAATTAAGGTTCTGTGAAAAAATTATTACAATAGAATAAAGCATGTAGGTGTAATAAGTAAAACAAATGAAAAAAAAGAAAAAACAACAAAAAATTTCTATTTTCATGAAAAATAATTTTTATTGCTCTCAAATTTCACACGGATATCTTAATTCATAAAATTAAGGTTCTGTGAAAAAATCATAAAATCCGATTAAGCATGTAGGTGTAATAAGAAAAATAAATTTTCAAAAAATCGAAAAAAATCGTAAAATTGCGATTTTATGAGAAATAATTTTTCGATTGCACTCAAAAACGTGGCAGTTCTAAGTTCAGAGATTTCGAAGGCCTCCATAAAATTTCATTGCAAACGGAGTATCGGTTTAGCCGGAATCGTGCTGACAATCACAAAAATACAGAAAAAAAGAAAGAAGGAAAAAAGAAAAAACATTCCGGATTTTTTTCTCAGGTGTAGTGAAATGGAATCTTCGCTTCGCTCGCTACGCTCATCCAATTATCTGTGACTCAACGGTTTATATTCTCAAATCAAAATAGTTTTTGTTTTATAAAAAAGAAAACTCCATCTGCGATAAAGAGCGCTCAACTCAAATATAGATATAGCTACAACCATTGTCTTTTTGGGGGGTTCATAAACTGCATGGGCATCCCCTTGGAAGCACCAGTGTCTAGCGCAACGTACTTATCATCTTGTTGTTTTATTTGACGTTTCTCGGTTGATTTGGCGTGGTTTACTGTGGCATGTTACAGTAATATCATCGATTTGCATGTAGAAGATCGTGAGGTACTTGGCACATTGTTAGTTTGGGTACGCAATCATAATATTACGCCGTTCATGATATTGTATATATCAACATCAACGCAGGTTATATTGTTTTTTTTCATTATCAAAGTCTTTTTAGCCCTTGGGAACCCAGGACGATTGCCAGATTAACAGAAACTTTGCTTTAGCAATGCGCCATTTTTTACTCGTTCACGTATACAAAGAATTTTTACAAAATATCTCCTCCATTTATCCTACTTTGCGCACGGTTGCAAAAATATTTATAAATGATTTGTCTGTCCCTCGAAAGTGAAATATGTAGGCCATATATCTTTAAAAACAATACAATCATAACTGAACTTTTTTTTAGACTTTTTGTCACTACTTTGCTTCGTTTTACGTTGTTGTGTCGGGAATGTTCAAATATATAACCCCTCATATGAAAAAAGTTGCACCACAAAAAGATATCACATTGATACATTTGCAGCATTTGCTCTCTCTTGAAAATACAAACTAATGGATAAATATGATTTATATTTATTCTCAATTCTTCATCTAGGTATGTGCTAGTGTTAACTTCCACGTGAACCTTAATTCCGTTTGCAAAACTATATTTTGGTTCATGGCTTTGCCAACAGCCCTTGTGTTCCTAGGTGGTCACCCACTCAAGTACTGACAACGCCCGATGTTGCTTAACTTCGGTGATCTATTGGGAACCGGTGTATTCAACATGGCCGTTGGTAAAATAATATGTAACAATAGTTTTATCTATAGCCCTTCTTTTGTGTGTATTTAATAGATATAAGTGAATCCTAACAACTGATTTGTCTAATCAATTCATGCAAACAACTTGAGAACAAAGAGGTAACTATTGTTGTTTATTTACCCACTTTGGTTATTTTTTTTATGATAAGCAGTATCGTTACGTGTCCATTGTTTTATTTTATTTGCTGCAATTCATAAATAAAACCACGCATCTTCCAAAAATACGTCAATTAAAAAAAAAAAACAATGAGACCAGAACTTCATGGTCAATTTGTAAATGACATATTACGTTTGTAGAAAATGAGCTTAACCTTGAAGAATAATACTAGGAAAACGCTTAAGGCTATTGTATCCACCTCTGGCCGATAATTTGAAAGTTGAAGAAACATGGCTGAAAAGTTTTCTGAATGAAAGAGGGCCTTACTTAAAACAGGAAAAAAAAAGAAAAAAAAATTGGGGCGGGACGTAACCTTACTTTTGGCCATTATGTGTTGTTTTTTTTGACAATAGTGTAGCCAGCACAGTTATTGCAAAATTAAATTTTTGAGAATCGGTTTTCTGGATACAGTTTCTTAACACCTTTAGCTACAACTTCAACTATAAGGACAAATAGATTTCTGAAAATACAGTTGGTGTACGATTTTTTTTGTCAAACGGTACAAATATGAATTTTTTTGATTTTTGTATCGTCTGGCAAAAAAAATCGTAAACCTACTAATATTTCAGAAATCTATTTGTCCTTATAGTTGAAGTTGTAGCTAAAGGTTTTAAGAAACTATATCCAGAAAACCGATTCACAAAATTTAATTTTGCACTATCTGTGCTGGCTACACTATTGTCAAAAAAACGACATATAATAGTCGATAGTGAGGTTATGACCCGACCAAAAAAAAAATTTTTTTTTCGCTGTTGTATTAAAGGTACTCTTTCATTCAGCCAACTTTCATGGACTTCTAAGGTTTTGACCCTACCCTGATTACAACAGCCTTAAGTCCGCCGCGTTGTTGGATGAGCGTAATTGGTGCACTAAGTTGCCATGTGTTACGCGGATTTTTACTGTTGTTCTGTGAAAAAATCCTTAATTAGTCGAAGCTTTTTTTTAAATAAATGAAATTAAATAAAAAATTAACTTTATTTTTTTAATTAATCGTAATTTTTAAAAAAGAAAAAAATCGCAAAAATGAAATTTTCATAAGAAATAGTTATTCGATTGCGCTCAAATTTCACACGAATATCTTAATTCATAAAATAAAGGTTCTGTGAAAAAATCATTACAATCGGATAAAGCATGTAGGAGTTATAAGTCGAAGAAATGATTTGAAATTCGAAAAAAAATCGTAAAATTGCGTTTTTTATGAGAAAAAATTTCCCGATTGCGCTCAAAAACGTGGCAGTTCTAAGTTCAAAGATTTCGAAGGCCTCCATAAAATTTCATCACAATCGGAGTATCGGTTTAGCCGGAATCGTGTTAACAGACACACAAAAATACAAAAAGAAAGAAAGAAAGAAAAAAAAAAAAAACATTCCGGATTTTTTTTCCAGTGTAGTGAAATGGAATCTTCGCTTCGCTCGCTACGCTCATCCAATTATAATCAGTTTTCATCGATTCAGTTTAAACCAACTATTACGGTGAATGGAACCGAAGAGAAAATCGAATATATACTGTCTATCCCAAGAGTGCAGCCATGGATTGGTTTGAAGATTGAATTTATGATTGTCGCTTAGAGACTTCAACATTCAGAGAAATGATGAATACGAATGATATCATTTTTCATCTTTCCGATTTGTTTCCAGTTCTTA
>JAMZAV010012924.1:0-17987 GCA_024449915.1 Sweltsa coloradensis | reverse complement strand
GTACTCTTTCGATGGTATGAACTTTTCATTAAAACCAATTCAACTTCACTTTAACGTCGCTATTTCAAACGAAAGTACTTTTCCTTTGGAAGTGTTTTATATTTTAAATTAGCAACGTTAAAGGTTTTGTAGGTGGAGTATTTTAGTGAAAAAGGTTAGTACTGACCGCCATGTTGGCGTAGTGTTGTAAAGTTGGGGCATACCATCCGAAAGAGTACCTATCATTTAGCCCTACTAGTTTACCTTTTAGATGTAGGCCTAACCCCACAGCCTAGGCCTAAAATTCATAAATTTTAATTTTGAGGTTATGTAGTCCTATTGTTGGTTCGGGACTGGTTCCTCAACTATCTACCTAGGGCCTAGGCCTAGGGCTAGCCCTAGAATGGCGCTTGACGCACCCTTAAATGTTATGAATCAAATCCTCCTCAGCTGTGCCCGTCACCCCATTTAATATTTCATGTTCCCTTCTTACATTTTCCATTTGGCCTATCTCTCCACTCACTTATTTTTACCCATTTTGTTCACAACGTCTAGCCGGTACTTCTTTGATCGGAGTGGATACGTCTAGCCGGTACTTCTTTGATCGGAGTGGATATTCTTACGGCATGCCGTAAGAATTACTACACACTATTCTTACGGCATGGAGCGAACTTTTCGTTTGGTATGCCCAGTTTTTGATCAGTAGGTAGGGCTAGACTAGGCCTACTTTATATTTAAAATAGCGACGTTAAAGGTTTTGTAGGTAGCCCCTACTTTAGATTTAAAATAGCGACGTTAAAGGTTATGTAGGTATTACAAAGGTGAAACAATTTTAGAGTAGGTCTGGTTTAAGATCATGATGTTTTTTTGGACTATACACTACTCAAAATAAAACAAAGATTACGATATTACGATACTTTAGATTTAAAATAGCGACGTTAGGCCTAGCCTAGGCCTGCCTAGCAAGGTCTACTACATCTCCGCCACCTGGCGGAGGCTCGTCTAACTCGCTCGTGTGGCCACTAGGTTAACCTAGAGAGTTAGACGATCCTCCGCTAGGCGGAGATCCAGCAGACCTTGCTGCCGGAGTGCATGGTCATAGTAGGCATAGACCGTAAGAATTACTATACACTATTCGTACGGCGCCTACGGCGCGCCTGTTGATGAGTCACGTGATGAGACAACCAATGAAAACACATACCGTAAGAATAATTTCTAGTAATTCTTACGGTATGCCGTAAGAATATCCTCTGCCTTCTTTGATTCAGGGGCCCCAACTTGGTTTTCATGCTTATTTCATGCTTTTTAGAATCACTTAAAACTATTATTATACCTAGGCCTACAAAAACTTAAACGTTGCTGTAAACTGGTGTGTAAACCTCACCACGGCGATTCACGCCCCCCCCCCCCCCTAACCTAGGCTTTTCCCAGCAAAAATTGTTTTTGGTGCCCCTGAACCGAAGAAGTGCCGTCTAGCCTAGGGCCTAGGCCCTCCTGCTCAGCTTCTCTCCGTTTAGGCTAAAGGCCAACATTAGGGTAGAGTGACCATATTTTGAAATAAAAAATCCGTGACAAAGTCATAGGGTAAAGCACAATTTGGGAAGTGGCCGTACATTTTCAGATTGCCCTAAAAGCTACGTAACAGCAGTTTTACAATGTTTTAAATGCGTGTTATTGATTTTATTTACCTGAATTTTACAGTCAAGATTATTAAGAATACATTTAGGCCTACAACAAGTTATTTGTATTGACTTACGGGCAGAAAGATTGCTAAAACCCCTCACTGCATCGTTTCCCGCAAAGATGAGTTTCAAGCGAACTACGACGATGTAGATGCCTGAGCCTGAGGCTCCAAGGTCAGACTGTCGCTTGCTCTTGCATCAGTGTCGCATAGTGGAGTCGAAGAATCACTGTGCTTGTACTTAGGCCTAGCCCCTATCTGATGAATGAATCGACTCCAATAATTTTACATTTTTTAACACTAGGAAAACGCTTAAGTCCTGCCGCGTTGATGGATGAGCTTTTTTGTAAGTTTTTAGCTTGCTTAGGACCACTTTTCCTTTGCAAGTGCTTTTTAAATGCATTGTAGGTGATTGTTGTCAAGTTTCTATTGTTACTTGTTAATTGTTATTATAAACCTCAAAAAACTCATATTAAAACCTTTATTCCATGGATTCTAGACAACTTTTTCAAATTTTTCTTTCAGAAAGCAATACTACATCACCATTACCTTAATGTCCATGTAAAATATGAACGTTGTAGCCCCACCCGTCTGGTCAGAATCGGCCCTAATACCACGAAAATATCGCACTAAAAATCGAAAAAAATCGTAAAAGTACAATATTCATGAGAAATATTTCTTCGATTGTACCCTACCCAAAAACGTGGCAGGTCTAAGTTCAGAGATTTTGAAAGTCTCCAGAAAATTTCATCGCAATTGGAGTAGGCCTATCGGTTTAGCCGGAATCGTGTTAACAAACACACAAAAATACAAACAGAAAAAACAAGAAAAACGAAAAAAAATCGTAAAATAGCGATTTTCATGAGAAATAATTTTTTGATTGCGCTATGAAGGTGGCAGTTCTAAGTTCAGAGATTTCAAAGGTCTCCAGAAAATTTCATTGCAATTGGAGTATCAGTTTAGCAGGAATCTAGTTAACAAACACACAAAATTACAAACAAAAAGAAAAAAGAAGAAAATCATTAAATTGCGATTTTCAAGAGAAATAATTTTTTGATCGATTTTTCGTACGTAGGCCTAACAGTTCTAAGTTCAGAGATTTCAGTGCAATTGGAGTGGGTTTAGCCAGAATCGTGTTCACAGACACACAAAAATATAAAAAAAGAAAAGAAATAAAAAAAAACATTCCGGATTTTTTTCTCCAGTGTAGTAGAATGGAATCTTCGCTTTGCTCATCCAAAAAAGCTTTAGGCCTCGGCTAAAAGTCCGTACAAAACACGTCAACAAAATGATATTTCACAAATTGAAATTGCTTTTATTACAATCGACTTTTAGTCTATTTTTATCCTCCAACGAGTTTTGCCTCAATTTCATTGAACTTTTTAAATGAAAAGAAACATTGACTGGCAGCTTTACCGGCGATTGCGGATTTGTGTTTTTTTTTATTGCACATGGTTTTTTATGTCCGTGCGCCCACCGTGTTACAGAGTTGTAGAGATTTGACCACCCCCGGTTAAAACTGGTTTAAACCTCGTTTAACCGTCCTGGTCAAAAGTCAAAATACAATTTTGACCAGTGGTTGTTTGGAAGTGCATACTCAGATCAAAGGTCTTTGTTGCTACAACTCAAATATAACTTCATAGTTCAATATTAAACAGAATTGAAATCACAACAACGGTACAAGAGATTATGTGGTAAAACTAGAAACCAATATTTATCAAGAACATTCTAACACTAGTGTCTTGTTCTATAAGAGTGTCAGAGAGTACCGGCAGACCTGGGTAAGTTACTTTTCAGCCAAAATGTAACTAAATTACTATTTACTTAGTTACTTTTCCAATAAAGTAATGAAATTACGTTACTTTAAAAAATAAAAAGTAGTGAAATTACTTTCAAAAATTACTTTTTAATTTAACATGTATCTGTCGTGCGGACGAGTATGACGCAAGTGCTTTGTCTGCCGATGGCGGGTCTCCGACAGGGTGTTATCCACGCCCACACTTTAAAACCAGCGGAGGCCTATCACAGAGATATTGTAGATATTGACGTATTGATGTAAAGTAAATTATTGATTACGCGAACTACACTTACAAGTGTAACAATTCGACTTTCCATTTGTTTGACACAGACTTGAATGTTTGATGTCAAGTCGATAATTACGTCGTCAACGGCGCTCGTCATAGGCGGAAGTACCAAAAGTAAACATGGCTAGGTTCTGAAATAAAAACTCAGGACTCGAAATCTCTCGATCAGACCTACGAAATGTCGGAAATGCTGCATGCACATGCACATTGTTCAAGCGGGCGCACTGGCACAGTGACTGATATTTGATACACAAAGGCGCGGGCCGCGCGGCAAAGGTAACGCGTCACTAACGCCAAATTACAATGATAAAAGTAGTGAAATTACTCTTCCGTTACATTGAGAAAAATGTAATTAAATTACTGGCTCGTTACTGAAAAAAGTAATTTCGTTACAGTAACGCGTTACTTCCGTTACGTTACTACCCAGGTCTGATACCGATACAACAACTTACCGTTAAATATAAAGAAAAAAGAAAATTTTAATAGTTTTAAGAAAAAGTTTTTTGAATTTAGAGTCGGTAGGCCTACTAGAGGTGGTCGCCTGACCAATTTTTCACTCACGTTACATCACGTCACATAAACTCATTTTCTGTTCACGCACAGCACAGCACGCACGATCACCTAATATTTTTCAAGTAG
Source organism: Sweltsa coloradensis (assembly GCA_024449915.1). Lineage (NCBI taxonomy): Eukaryota > Metazoa > Arthropoda > Insecta > Plecoptera > Chloroperlidae > Sweltsa > Sweltsa coloradensis. The sequence goes on along the minus strand of JAMZAV010012924.1, from coordinate 13,604 downwards.
CTATAGGCTACTAGCTCCCACATGACAAATAGAAATAGCGTTTTCAAGCACTCGTGCACAACCACGATTACTCAAATGTTGGTATTTTGAGGAGTACCCTTCTAATCCGATCGCTACCAACATGGTCATGTTCGCATTGTCAGAATATGGCAGACATCCTGTCGTCACTTGCTCCTCTCGAGAGAGTGGTGAACAGATAAATAATTAGAGATTTGGATTTGGGTTTGATATTGCTTAACGTCTCATATTTATGCACTTTGGCTAGTCGAGACGAAGGGAGGGACGTAAGGGGTGACGCGGGGGGACAAGGGGTGGACAGGCCTGTGCTGATCAGAACCAACCACAAGCGTATGGGGAGGGCAGGGGTTCCCCCACGTCGTGGTCGTCTCCGTCTGTGTCATCATCCGTCCGTGTTGTCATTGTCGTCGCCGTCGGGGAGGTAGTCAAAGGGAAGGGGAAAGTTCCCCGACGATGACCCAGAGCTCGCCATTAGTTTCAAGGAGTAAAACTCCCCTAATCACGGGCCAAACCACGAGAAGGTTGCGAGTTGGAATTTGATGCAAACACAATTTTACCAGGCTAGTTTTTTAATGAAAGCAAAAATTAGCAAATGGGCTGTTCATTAATATTTTTGTAATCAATTGCATTTTATTTAAAATCTTGGCTAGGTAATAAAAAGTAGAAAGACTAAGCTAAGTTAATGTTGAAAGTTTGTGCTGGTAGTTTCATTTTGGTAAAGACGTGTAAAGTGCACTAGCAAATATTGAAGGACAAGGTTGTATTGTAATTTTGCAGTCTTTTTTGAGATATAAACACTTATTCTTCATTTTAGCCACTTTTAACCGGTTTAAACCACTTTTGACCAGTGTCCCGGACAAAATGAAAAAAGGGGCTTTTTTAGCAACCCTGCCGTGTTTGATTGAAAAGGCCGCGTGACAGAGTACCTACATTTAACCTTGCTATTATTTTCATCACAGGGAGCTAGAAATGCGTACTCTTTTCGCAGATCGTCATTAAAAACATATTTTCATTTTCCCATCACAATAACCTCACCTGTAGGCCTACCCCTACTGCAATTGAAACGGAAACAAAAACCACACGTTCTTCTCTGACGCACTGTTCTGTGACATGCGTAATTAAAATACAGGAGCACGTCTGTAACACGAAACATACCCCACTCAAGGTCAGGCACCGACTGACATTTGGCCCAACACGCGCCTGACTCGACTAGTAGACGTAGAGATGAGGCATTGCCAATGTGACTCAGCAATACAAACTCCCACTAGGCGTATTGGTAAGATTGCTGAAACACGGGCATTTTAAAATTCCGGGACAAAACAGTGTCATTTATATTCAGGTCTTACACCAAAATACTTAGGACAAATTAACCAAGGTTGAGACTATACACAAATATCATACAAGGGGAGCAACGAATTTAAATGTTAACAGAATACACAGAAGAAAAGAGGAGAATTCAATATTTGTGAAGGGTGTTAAAATATTCAATCGAATCCCTCTATAGGTATACGCAATGAGAACAATCCCAAACGTTTTAGAATAGATTGTAACTAGGAAAACGCTTAAGTCCCGCCGCGTTGTTGGATGAGCGTAATTGGTGCATTGAGCTGCCATGTGTTATGCGGATTTTCTGTTGTTCTGTGAAAAAATCATTACAAAGTTGAAATTTTTTTTAAATTAATTAAAATTAAATAAAAAATAAACTTTAATTTTTAATTTTTTTAATTAATCGTAATTTAAAAAAAGAAAAAAATGTAAAATTGCGATTTTCATAAGAAATAATTATTCGATTGCGCTCAAATTTCACACGAATATATTAATTCATAAATTTAAGGTTGTGTGAAAAAATTATTACAATCGGTTAAAGCATGTAGGTGTTAAAAGTCAAAGAATTGTTTTAAAAAAGAAAAAACCCGTAAAATTTCGATTTTCATGAGAAATAATTTTTCGATTGCGCTCAAATTTCACACGAATATCTTAATTCATAAAATTATGGTTCTGTGAAAAAATCATTAAAATCGGATAAAGCATGTAGGTGTTATAAGTCAAAGAAATTTAAAAAAATAAAAAAAAATCGTAAAATTGCGATTTTCATGAGAAATAATTTTTCGATTGCGCTCAAAAACGTGGCAGTTCTAAGTTCAGAGATTTCAAAGGCCTCCATAAAATTTCATCGCAATTGGAGTATCGGTTTAGCCGGAATCGTGCTGACAAACACACAATAATACAGAAAAGAAAAAAGAAAAAAAAAAAAAAAACATTCCGGATTTTTTTCTCCGGTGTAGTGAAATGGAATCTTCGCTACGCTCGCTACGCTCATCCAATAAACTTATAAAAAATGGTAAATTATTGGCTAAACCTTATGAAAAAGGGTCTTTTTGGGATAAATAAATATCTTCATAATTGACGACTAGTGATTTATCTGCCCCCTGACGTCACGAAACAACGTGGCGGAATGATGTGGGATAGATCCTCATTCAGCAAGATGACGCCTGCTGAACGGTGCAACACTTATCACGCTTTAACTTTTATTCTATTCATAATTTGGAAAAAACCTTTGGAATAATACGTAGTAAACATATAATTCCTTCTAAAAGTGATGATCTCGAATTTTTAGACACAGCCGTAAACTTGTTATATCGATGTACGTATTGTACGTCATGGAAAAAATATTAAAAATTATAAGTTGTGTCAACTTCTATTTGACAAATAACTTTCAATCGGATTTCAACAAGACCTCATTCAAAGTATGTATCTGACTCCAAGGACAAGAAATAAATTAACTTTCTAGATAGAAAGTGCACTGAACGAAAATTCACAGCATAGACTTATATACAAGGTATGTGTTTTCATAACAAATACGCACTTTTGACGTGCGGATGAGCCGTGAAAAACTACACTCTGCATATTACTCTATGCTGTAAATTTTCGTTCAGTGCACTTTCTATCTAGAAAGTTGATTTATTTCTTTGTTAAATTGTCTGATGCATATTTAAAAAGATATCATGTCGAAATCCGAACAGTAGTTTTTTGTCAATTGAAGATGAAAAAGTTATAATCTTTTATATTTTTTTCATGTATAATGACGTACATCGAATGTCATCGATATACGAAATTTACGGATGTGTCTAAAAATTCGAGATAATCACTATGAGAAGAAATGATATGTTTGCTACATACTATTCTAAAGGTTTTGTCCAAATGTCGAATGGAAACAAAGTTAGAGCGTGATAAGTGTTGCGCCGTTCAGCAGGCGTCAACTTGCGAAATGAGGATTTATCCCACCTTCTCGGCACGTGACTTAGCGCTCCGCCCATCACCAGTCGTCAATTAAAATATATAAAGTTGTGGTAATGTATCACTATTTTGAGGTTTTCCATTATTACTTGATTTCAAGCGGTGGGAATTGTAATTATGTTGGGTAATTTATGTATGTTGACTAGAATAGAATAGAATAGAATATATTTTATTTTTCTTCTCTTCAAACATACATATTTTAACTTTTAAGTACAGGAGTATAATTTACTTTATTACTTTACTAAAATAATCATTACAATTAAAATGGTATGCATAAAATAGTAAAGAAGAGCTCGCCTAAGCTAGACTTGTGTGCGAGCATAATACAGAAAATGTTAGGGCCTATATAAATTACTATTATGGTCAAGATGGACGGAAATTTATGTTTAGTTGTATATATAGGTCTACATGGTACATAAATAATTAAACAGATTTAAGTCTTGTTAAGTAGTGATTAAATAGTAATTAAAATAATGAGTTTATATAAATAATAAAATCAATTTATAGTGCCTATCTTATGCCTATTTGTTCGGTCAAGTACGGTATACAATACTATTTGAAAAGGCATCCGCATAAGTAGGTCTTCTAGCGTACAGTCTATTGTTGTAATGCTATGATTCTATGAAGTAGCTAATCCTAAATAAGTTTACAGGGGAAATAATTACTATAGTTGGTATAATTTTAAAATTTAAAAGGCCTACTAGTATAATTTTAATTTTATAATTTTATAAGCACTAACAAGAATATAAAAATTAATAATGTTATCTTCAATTACCACAATTTGAAAATTTCATTTGTTTCCTCTATACCCATTTGGAGGATCCAGTCTTTCACTTCTCTTTTATATTTGAACATTTTAGTTTCAGTCTTTATATGAGTAGGTAATTTTTAAATATGCTGGGGCCCAAGAAATTGTGTATGGTGTTGCCCAATTGCTTTGTTCATGCGGATGATGTCAATGTTGCCACGAGCAGTTTTCCTAGTCACTGGCATGTTCATAGTATTATTTTTAGTTTTGTAGAGGCCTAATGTTTTATTTGTGTATGTGTGAATTAAGATGCTATTTAAATAAAGTTGTCTAATATTCATAAGTTTTGTATTGCTAAAAAGACTAGTGGTGGGGTATCTCTTTGGTCTGTTGGTTATTAGTTTTATTATGTGCTTTTGGACTTTGTTTAGTGGTTCAAGATAACATTCTCTTACACCACCCCATCCTATTATTCCATATTGTAATCTAGATTGAACAAGCGCGGTGTATACTGTCTTTAAATTGTTAAAATCTAGTATTTGTTTTAGCCTATAGAATTTGTATAGTATGTATCTTAATTTTTTAATATTTTCTTTGATATGCGGTTCCCAATTCAATTTCTCATCCATGGTAATACCCAGATATTGCGTTACTTGCACTTTGTTTATGATACTACAGTGGGATGAGTTGTTGTCTACTTTAAGCGTGTTATTTTTGTCCAATTGAAGGTTACAGTGGCATGTAGATTTGTCATGGATTATTAAGTTTCCTAAATTTTCAGTTTGCTTTTCTCGTAGTTGAAAGGCAATAAATACCGTTTTAGAGAGGTTGAGAGTGAGTAGGTTGTCCTGTAGCCAATCATAAATAAGTCTTAATTCAGTTCCTGCATTATTTAAGGCCGACTGCCAGTCGTTACCATAAAATATTAATACTGTATCATCTGCATATGAGATTAACTTCCCTTTAATTTTAAGATTGCATAACTCATTCACGTAAACTAGGAAGAGAAGGGGACCAAGTACAGTGCCCTGAGGTACCCCACAGTTTATTGTTTTATAGGAACTTGTGACATCATTAATTGTAACACATTGTCTTCTGTTTTCCAAGTAACTTTCCAAAAGTTTTAATGGATTGCCACGTATACCATACTTTTCCAACTTCCGCAGGAGGATCTGGTGGTCGACCGTATCGAAGGCCTTGGCAAGATCTAAAAATACAGCAAATGTTTTTTTCGATCTGTCAACAGCACTATATATTTGTTCAGTTAGTTTGTAAATTGCATCATCGGTACTCCGTTTATTTCGGAATCCATATTGATTTTCAGATAATACTTTATGTTTTTCAAAGAAATTCATCATTCTTAGTTTGAGTGATTTTTCTAAAAGTTTTGCTAAATTGCTGAGAATTGATATGGGTCTATAGTTTGAAGGGGAGGTCTTATCGCTTCCTTTGTGACATGGATATATTTTTGCTATCTTTAGGTAATCTGGGAATATTGACGTTTCAATACTCAGGTTAAAAATATATTCTAGTGGTTGTATTATGAATGCACTTACTTTTTTCAGTGTTTCAGTTCTTAGACCATCAATCCCTGGAGAAGTTGTGTTTTTAAGTTCATTTATATGATTTTTTATTTCGGTTGTAGTTATTGGTTCTAGAAATATTGATGATGATACTCTTTCCTCGTCTGATTTTGGTCTTTTAGTGTTATGAGTTGTAGGAGTAGTTGGTTTAGGCCTACTTAGTTTTTTCTTTTTTATATCTTCAGCTAGATTTTCCCCAATACTAGTAAAATAATTTACAAAGATTTCTGAAATCTGTTGTTTATCGTTAGTTACTTTGTTTTCTAAGAGAGGGTCTTGCAGGTTGTTTACTTCAATTTTGTTTGCTTTTGGACAGTCGGTTGCATCATTTATAGTTTCCCATAATTTACGACTGTCATGCTTTGCATCATTTATTTTATTTATGTAATATGTTATTCTCGTGTTTTGTATTAGTGCATTACCTGTGTTCCTATAAAGTTTAAATTGATTTTTTATATTAGTATCTGGTACTAGATTGTTTGTTTTGCAGTAGTTTTTATGCTTAATTAGTTTTAACCAGGGATTGGAACCTTTATTCATAACGGTTCCGGTTCCGGTTCCACTTTCAAATTTTATAACGGTTCCGGTTCCGGTTCCTAATGTATAAAGGTTCCGTAAGAACCGGTTCTTAACGGTTCTTAACGGTTCTGGTTCCGGTTCTTTAAAATAATATTTTGGACAAAGTCGTGGGAAGTTGTAAATGTACAAATTTTGACTTTTGGACATTTAAGGTAAAACATTTAAATTAAGTCATAAAAATAAATTAATTACAATATCAAATGGAAAAAAATAACCAATTGCATACGTAACAAACCACACGTAACTACTTTCCTCTTACGTTCCAACTTCCAATATTATTTTATGGGGGATTTGATGGCGATCCCAAGTCCCAACGAAAGAGGAAAACAAAAATCTATTCAATATAATAAAAATGTCATCCTTATTCGTTACCTTGATTTCTGTAGAACACGTTCCTACATTGCACTTAGAACTGTTGCTCGCTATGTCTTTTAAAAAAAATTGTCTTTCTTACAAAAACTGAATGTACTAGAATTTTTTTCAAAAACTAGTGAGCGAATGTTAAGCGTTTTTATTTGAATATCATTCGAAAAGTCGAAATTTTAATTTTGTTGACAATTAAAAGCAGATATTTTGGAACCTTTAAGAACCTTTAAGAACCTTTAAGAACCTTGTGTAATATAACGGTTCGGTTCCGGTTCCGGTTCCATAGACAACCTGTACAAACGGTTCCGGTTCTACAATATGAAACGGTTTCAAACGGTTCCGGGTTCCGGTTCCGGTTCCAATCCCTGGTTTTAATCTCATTTTATCTCTTATTCTTAGTGCTTCAACAAGCATTGGAGTTATCCAGGGCTTTATGGGTTTGTTTTTTGATGTTATTTTTATTAATTTATGGGTGGTAGCCTCTTCAATATGTGTCTGAAGTATATTAGTAAATTCGCTCATGGACTTATTTACATCTTCTGTGTTATATACTTGGTTCCACGGTTCATTTATCAGTGCATTTGTTAGTACATTATAATCCAGTATATGTTTGATGTAATTTTTGTTTTTGTTTGTAGTAGGGCTTTTTGGACGTATGAATTGTTTCCAGATTAATGATGTGGCATAGTGATCTGTAATCGAGGTTTTGAGAATTGTTGGTATAATTTTAGAGTCATCAAGTTGTGTTTTGAGAAAAATATGGTCAATACATGTTTTGGAATATTCTGTTACGCGAGTGTATTCATTAATATACGAGATATAGCCATGTTTTGCAAGTATATTTAAATATGTTCCCACATTATGTTTGTTGAAGTTAGTGTCATTTAGGATGTCTAAGTTCATGTCTCCTATTAGTATTATGTTTGATTTATCTAGTAAAGTTAAGTTGTCATCCAATTCTGTGAGAAAATATTTAATGTTTGTTGCGGGAGATCTGTAAATAGCTAGAATAGTAACATGTGTATCATCATAATTTAGGTTAATTTGGGCAACATTTGCATGAGAAAATATTATGATAATATATTATGATATTTATTAGTCCACTATGGCTACATGTACTATGAAACTTGATAAATGTTGATTTTATTGTAGTGTTTATGCTGTTTGTCTTTTTATATTGTGATAATTGTAATTGTATATTGTATAATTTTGTATAAGTTCAGTTCTGTATTGACGACTGTGGTTGCATGATGTATGTAGCATCAGACGTGTCGTGTACAGAGTGGATACAGTGAATCTTGAACAGTGGCGATTGTTCTTGAAAGTTGGTATTTTGCCGACTGGTCGAAGGTTGGGTTTTATAAAAAATATACAAGATACTTCAACAATCAAAATAACATAGTTTTAGAATAGTTTTTATACTGTTTGTCTTTTTATATTATGGAATTATAGGAATTGGTAATTGTGATTTTATCTTGTATAACAGAACTGTAGTCCATATGATAATATGTATTTGTATGTTAAATAGCAATTTGCTAAATAAATAAACTACTACTGGAATTTCCGGGACGTCTGGTCACTCTAGATTAGGGGCCTAGGCCTATTTCTCGGGTGTTGTAGAGCGTCCTTTAGTAGGGATTTAAAAGGTAGGGCCTACCAATTTTTCCGGAAATTTTGTAAGTTTTTTCTGGGCACGTTGAAAAGATTGTGAAAAATTGGTTTTAAGATGCATAGTGATAAATAAAATTGATAGGTCCATAAATGTAGGGCTAGTAATGTTTATTTTCATCAATAAGGTAGGCCTACCGTAACTTCAATATCGTAATATTTTTTTTCAATAAGAAATGTCCTTTAAGTTAAGAGGAGTCGCTGAGGCAAGCGCGGAGAGGAGTTTAGGCGCTCATCTTTCTGTTTTTTCTGGGTAAACAGTTTTTAACACCGTTATCAAATTTCATACCAACGTTTTTTGAATAAATCTATGCTATCCAGTACGCGTACATTTCCTAAATTAATTAATTGATTTTGAATTAAAGATTAGTGAATCCATTTTGATCAACTTTGGGAATTTATTCCAAGTGTAGGCCTACAGATTTTTTTAACAAAAATTTGCATACTGGATATCAACGTTTAAATCAATGTGAACGCGCCGGCTCATTTAGTTTTATTGTACGATAAACAGTTTGATGGGAATTTCCAGATTTGAAATCCATGTTTTGGATTTCCCATTATTTCCATAATGGAATTGTCTAGCAATGCATCTTTAAGGCTTATTTTTTGCAACCAATTGCAGATATCAATATAAAAGTATTTTACTAACATCCATGCAAAAGTTAGTAATGATATCATCAACCGTTTAGCAGAAATCATCAACACCTGAATGTGCGCATTTGAGTTGGGCCAAGCTCAGCGTCCCCTTTTAAGATCCCTTTTTAATGCATCAGTTGGTTTGTCTTTGATACTGGCAGGTAGCTTATTAGACGAGTGAGTGCAGAGAAACAAAGTCTTTATAACGCTACTCGATCGGGCCTTGTCGTGATTAATTCTGTCTGTCTGTTTGTCTGGTCTCATACGGCCGAACGGCCAAACAGATTGAGCTGAAATTTTAAACAGACATCCGTGACCAGGTAACTTAGAACTGCTAACAAAATGAGCAAACTCCATTTCGATTTAAACCTACAAGAAATAATAAACAGAAAAATAGGCTTACCATGTTTAGGAATTCTTTTAACGACAATGGTTTTGCTTTGGAAAAAATCACTGCCTCCTATGCTAATCGGTTGCAATGGAGGCAGTGGAAAAAATATTTGTAATGCAGTATGCAGTGATCAAGGTTCAGCTCGTAAGCATGGAAGATTGTATTTATTTATTTATTTTATTTATTTATTTAACGTCTATCCTATTCAGTTATAAAAACTGATTTACAAAGGAGGACTCCCCGTAACTGGAGGCGAGCTCTGGCAGTCGTTTTGGGGCCCTTTCCTCCTTACCTTGACCACCACCCCAACGACGACTGCCAAGAAAACACGATGATGATAACCGATGATGACCATTTCATGATAACCCCCCTTTTCTCCCCCTACCTGTGGCTGGTTCTGACCAGCATTGGACTTTTCTCCCACATCCCCTAGGCTAGAGTGGTGCATTAGGACCTAACGGTTAGCCTTAGATAGGGGGAGGAAGGGGATTGTTACCGGGTACTCAACACATGGCTCACTCACTCGTCTAACAACGACTTTGGCGTTTCCCTTGTTAAATAGGATTATTCCTGCATACATAAAATGTAGGGCTTTCCACACACAACATCAACAACACAACATAGTTTTTCCTTTTTCAATTTCATTAATCGGGAAATACTCCCGTAGGTGTATTTGATTTTATAGAAATCTATCCAGAAATAAAAAATCCATCCCAGCGTTTTTTTTTCTGGATTGATTTCTTTAAAATACTTTTTTTCCTCTTCGTATGTCATTATGAACGTTGATGTTTTTTAAAATATCCTCCCTATGTTTAATTAGAAATAGTAGCCTATTACCTACTTTGTAGATAGGTAAGGCCTACCTATAGAGGCATGCAAGTGTAATACCGTATTGTCCTGAATACATAAGCCTACCATTTTTTCATTATTTTAAGTCTCCAAGTCCCTTGCCAGCTAATATTTGCATATATTACCCAGGAGTGGAAAAAAATTTTGTATGGTGTACCTGGACAAAATTCCGAACAAGCTGAAAATTTGCACACATGTTCAGTTGATCATTCTAGTCAATAGTTGAAAAGTCCCCTAAGCTCCGCCGCGTGCGTCTTGAGATATACTGACAAAAGGGCGTAAGTGGCCAAAAATTTGTTATTTTCAATTTCAACCATTTTTTTGCACTAATATCTACAAATTATTAAATATTTCTACGAAAGAAAAGTTAAAATCAGTTATAAGCTTCGACCCATGCGTGGCAAAGGGCGCAAAGTGCCAAAAATATGATATTTTCAAAAATTTCAATACATTTTGACATACGTATGTGCAACTGCAAATTATTATGTATTCACACGATGTAAACGTGAAATTGTTCCCTTTTCTTCGACCAGTGTGTCTTGACACATGGTGGCATAAGGGCGTAAGTGACAAAGATATGTTATTCTCAGTTTTAACAAACTTATTGACATTCATATATTATATGCAAATTATTTAGTATTAGTACAAAACAAAAGTAAACATCTTCCCCGAGCTTCGTTGCTGGCGTCTTGATAAATGGCAAAAGGGCATAAAAAGGGCTTTTGACATTCAACTACGTTTATTGTAACATATAAATACCATGCAATGAACACTCAATGTAAAATCCATGCATGCTGACTGACTTGCTATATGGCCAGCTTGTATGTAAAGAACCATTACAAAATCGTTGTAAGTAGCAGATTGGACATAACCAAATTTATAAGATATTTACCTCGACATTCTCAAACGGCATGCATAGACATAGTTTGGCGAAGATCTGGTGTGTTTTGAGTTGGAAAGTTTTACATATTTAAAGCTTGAAAAACTCATCTCATGTTAAAAATATAAACGGATTTTGAAAGGGATTCGAGCAGGAGCTGTGGACAACCTAGCTTGGGCTTGGCTGTCTGTAGTGTCACATCACTACAGATCATGAGCTGTGACTCTTGATGTAATATAGTGGCAAAATGGCGTAAGTCACAAAACTATATAATTCAGTCATATGATTTAAAATATTTGCTTGTACGTTTGCCATATTATCAGCCGGCAACATATTGAAGACATGACGGTCATCATCCTCAAGATAAATCCCAAACATGGCACTTAACTGACTTTAAATTTGGTGTCCAGTTATCCTGGTCGTACTTAAAAAGTAATACTATGGCATAAGGGCGTAAGTGACAAAGATATGTTTGAAATAACCGAAATTACAATTTGAAATTATTGAAATAATGAACCGTAAAGATAGAGTACATGTCCTTTTCTTCATTGACAAAAAGCATAACTGCGCATCACTCACATTGAAGTTTATCCACAACATCAACACTATTTAAAGCATTATTTGGATGATGGTGATCTGAAGGACGCTTTTGGCACAAAGACGACTTTCACTGTTCAACTATAAGTCTTCTTTTGTTTAAACTACGACAAAATCACATATTATTGTCACAGAGTTGCGGGCTCAATCTCCCATATACATTAAACTACCATGCCGACACATATATTTTCCTGTATAGTGGTCAAACTTTTGCATGTAGTGTAGTGATGCCGCCACCTCGTCCTGTTTCCATACTAGGAAGTCTATACTAAATACATGTTTCATGTTGTGATTGTGAATAAATGCGGCTCAGTGTGTTCAGTTGTGTTTGACGGACACAGGAGACCGTCTTGTACCAAGCTGGTAGGAATTACTAAGCTGCAGTTACCAAAAGTAAATTAGTAAATGAAATATATGCAGAAGGTTTTAAGATATAAGTTGCCTTATGTTTTTCTACCGTTTTATCACAATAGATTTTGCTGTGGTACATTCCGTTTACTTCATTGAGCAGTAGCGCTTCATTTGCAACTGCGTACTGTGAGCTCTAGATTTGATATGCTGCCAGTCCACCAGCACATTTAATAGATCTATCCATCCATCCCCTCTAGGCCTGATTAAAAACATGGGGATGTTTCATAGTTTGTAGCGTTCAAAGCCAGCCGGGAGCTGTGAACATCCCAGTACATGCAATTCAGTCCACTATGTAAGCGTTTATTTCCCACTCGGACATTTAAAAAATCAAATCAGTATTGAAATATCGTTTATTCTTTCATTGCTCATGCTCTATCTATCGTGATGTGATACTATAGTCAAGTCCAAGATAGGTTGTTCACAGCTCGTGCTCGAATCCTTTTCAAAATCCGTCAATGCAAGCCGCTTGAGAATGTTGGAGAATATTATTTTATAGGTTTGTTAATGTCCAGTCTGCTACTTACAACAATTTTGTAATGGTTCTTTACATACAAGCTGGCCATAGCAAGTCAGTCAGCATGCATGGATTTTACATTGAGTGTCCATTGTTTGGTATTCATATGTTACGATAAACGTAGTTGAATGTCAAAAGCCCCTTTTATGTCAGTGATGCCCTTTTGCCACCATTTATCAAGACGCCAGCAACGAAGCTCGGGGAAGATGTTTACTTTTATCTTGTATATGAACTTGGCTCGTTAATCTTGTGGTTAGCGTATATGCTTCCAATGCAGAATGTCCAGGGTTCGATTCCCACTAAAGTCAGAAGTTTTTTAACTTCGGATTTGGACTTAAGTCCATCAGTTCTTGTCTTAGGAGTTTGTAAACGGTGACTTTGGAGCCGTCCTAGCAACGAAGCGCATAATAAATTCAGAGTTGTTCTGAATCAGCATTGTTGATTTCTGGCGTTGATCCGCGGGTGTTCGCACTGTCCATACCACAGATTGCTATATTTCCTATTACAAATATCGATCTTTGATTGGTTATCGCTCACATCGTCAATTGCGTCGGGGCCTACAGGGTTGGCTTGATCGCTTTGATTTAAAGTCCCTCACTGAAAATCAGGAATATATCTGAGTGGGTAGACTCTAAATACAATTTATTTATTTATTTATTTATGAATACTTAGTAATTTGCATATATATGAATGTCAATAAGTTGTTAAGACAAAAAATAAAATATCTTTATCACTTACGCCCTTAATGCCCCATGTGTCAAGGGCACACTGGTCGAAGAAAAGGGAATAAATTTCACGTTTTCGTCGTATGAATTCATAATTAAACGAGGGAGCGGAGCGACTGAGTGTCTCATTCAACTCAAACGGCTCTCTTTTGTGATCGTCTGTCTGTACGTCGAAAATCACCGAACCGCTGAACAGATTCGCTGAAATTTTAATCAGACATCCGCAAAAGTTTCGGGTACAAATCAGCGAAAGATTTAACCCTTTTTAATATCTGCATTGTGTAGCAGCTAGGGGCCCATTACGGCTGCACATTTAAGCAAATCCGCACGAGGGTTTACCCC
>JAMZAV010012923.1:0-18863 GCA_024449915.1 Sweltsa coloradensis | reverse complement strand
AAAACAGAAAAAGTTGCGCTTACGTTTCCCTGTTCAGTGTACTTGTGGCTATAGTTGTGACATATGAGTGTGGAAGCGAAGGAAAGCTTGTCCCTCTCTCCCAAACTCGAAAAAGAGTTCCTACACAACTGTTCATCAGCTATCATCCATGTGCCTTAGCTCACAACACTTCCCTCTATTGCAGAAGTCCTCATTATCAATGTCTTACCATTTTTATAACAAAATTCCAACTTTTATGAAAGTTTCTCAATTTCATTAATCTGGAAACACCACCATAGGTGTAATTGATTTTATGAAAATCAATCCAGAAATTAAATAACTCCTACTCCTTTTGGGGGGTAGTATAAAACAAAAATGTCCGATTGTCCCTTTTGGGACTAGACCTTCGACATATTATTATTATTACTAGGGAAACGCCAAAGTCGTTGTTAAACGAGTGAGTGAGCCATGTGTTGAGTACCCGGTTACATTACTTTTCTTCCCCCTTCCTTTGGCCTACCTAGCCTATCATAGGCTATAGAGGCGCATTATGACCTTACAGTGACGCGCCCGTATACAACTAAACTTAAAAAAAACTATATTTTATACGAATATAATTATCAAACTTAAATGCAAATGTTCCCGGGTACTCACCGCATGACTCTCACTCGTCTAACAACGACTTTGGCGTTTCCCAAGTCTAGTTGGCTTTACACGGAGAAGTTGAAAAGTAAAAAGTAAAAAGTGAAAAGAACGAGTAGGAAGAGAAAAAGAAATCCCTGGTCGGGAAAGATTTTGTATTTTCTAGATTGTATTTAAAAAATTATTAAACATGTTTTGAAATGCATATAACACAGTGTAGTCTATCATCTGTGACAATACTATGGAAAACATAGCCAGTACGAAATACGTGTAAATATTGCAAGGTTTACTCAATCTCCGAGCGGAATTTTGGGTTACCTTGACGTTGAACATTTGATAGACCTTGCATGGGTACGGCATTTCACAGCCAGGTAAGTAACAAACAAAAAAAAACTTTTCAAAATCTAAACCATTGTCGTTAAAATAATTTCTAAACATTGGAAGCTTATTTTTCAATTTATTATTTCTTCTAGGTTTAAATCGCAATGGATCTTGCTGATTTTGTAAGCAGTTCTCAATAAACTCGTACTGGTACCGGATGTCTGTTTAAAATTTCAGCGCAATCTGTGCAGCGATTCGGCTGATTTTCCAACGTGCACACACACACATACACACGCAGACTAACGATAAGCGCCGTTTGAGTTGAATGGAGATCACTCCGTTCGCTGCGTTCACTCGTTTAATTATATTATTATTATGATTATTATTATTATTATTATCATTATTATTATTATTATTATTATTATTATTATTGGATGAGCGAAGCAAAGACTTCAATTTCACCGACCCCCCAAAAAATTTAGCTCAGGTGTTTTTTTTTTTTCCGTCTGTTTGTTCGCTCTCTACCGGGCAAACGGTATGTCCGATCTTGATGAAAATTTAAGGGGACCTTCGAAATCTCTGAACTTAGACTTGCTACGTTTTTGTGTACAATCGAAGAAATATTTCTCATGAATATCGTACTTTTACGATTTTTTTCGATTTTTAGTGCGATATTTTCGTGACATTTGGGCCGATTCTGACCAAACGGGTGGGGCTACAACGTTCATATTTCACATGGACATTAAGAGAATGGTGATATATTGCTTTCTGAAAGAAAAGTTTAAAAAGTTAGCCAGAATATATAGTCATAAAGCTTTTAATGTAAGTTTTTTGATTTTTTGTACGATATTTTCGTGCCATTTGGGCCAATTCTGACCAAACGGGTGGGGCTACAACGTTCATATTATACATGGACATTAAGGTTATGGTGATGTAGTACCTTTTGAAAGAAAAAAATTGAAAAAGCTAGCCAGAATTCATAGAAATAAAGCTTTTAATATAAGTTTTTTACAGTAAATAATACAATTGACAAGAAACAAAAGAAACTTGACATCAATCACCTACAATGCGTAGGCAGCAAAACAAAGCACTTGCAAAAGTAAAGATATCCCACGCAAACTAAAAACTTTAAAAAGCTCATCCATTAACGCGGCGGGACTTAAGCGTTTTCCTAGTTATTAAGCGAGCGAAGTGAGCGTTTCCATTTGACTCTGCCGGAAAAAATTGTCACTGGTTTTGTTTTTTGTTTTTTTTGTTTGTATGTCTCGCCACAACGTTCGAACGGAGGCTCGGATCGAGTTGAAAATTTTGACCATCCGCAAGCTTCGTTCTCGATTGAATGCCATTAGTTTTGTAGCAAAATCGTTCAAAAGTTCAAAAGTAACATTAAAGTTAATCGAAAGTTTTTTTTTCAAACTAAACGGCGACAAAATCTGAGATCGGCCAAATCATTTAGAATGTCCGTCCGGTCACGAATATGTTAATTTTATTTTGATCCGATAAGTATTGTTAATGGAAATTACATTATAACAAAGTAACGTTGCCATGGCAACGAAAAGACGCGCAAAGTTTCTAATGCACTGCCACCTAGAAGTAATCAAAATACTTTCGAGGAAGCGGTCTATTATTTGTCACCAAAGAGTTTAAACAGTTTTCCCAAGGAGTCAAGGTCCTCTAGATGGCGGTGGATTTTACACACGGTTTTACCCAAATACCTTGGCAATAATAAATAATATTGAAAACATGGCCCTGTGGACAGCGAACGTCGCAAGTTTTAAAATTTAAAAAATGTGCAATGTGGGTCTAGCTATAGCACGCGTGCTCGCTTATCAACGCGTCCAACTGAGCGTTTCCTAGTTATTATCAGGTATTATAAATTATTAGGTAAGGAGTAAGATAATGAGGAAGAAACACTGAGTCTGGCATAGTATCTACAGTTTCATGCCCTAGATAATGGTGGAAAACCACCACTCAACCCAACATAGTTGGAACTGAGTTATGATGATTATTATTATTATTATTATTATTATTATTATTATTATTATTATTATTATTATTAGGTATTATTATTGGATGAGCGTAGCGAGCGAAGCGAAGATTCCATTTCACTACACTGGAGAAAAAAATCCGGAATGTTTTTTTTTTCTTTCTTTCTGTATTTTTGTCTGTTTGTTAGCACGATTCCGGCTAAACCGATACTCCAATTGCGATGAAATTTTATGGAGGCCTTCAAAATCTCTGAACTTAGAACTGCCACGTTTTTGAGCGCCATCGAAAAATTATTTCTCATAAAAAATCGCAATTTTACGATTTTTTTCTATTTTTTTGAAAATTTATTTTACTTATAACATCTACATGCTTTATCCGATTTAATGATTTTTTTACAGAACCTTAATATAATGAATTAAGATATTCGTGTGAAATTTGAGCACAATCGAAAAATTATTTCTAATGAAAATAGAAACTTTGTGGGTTTTTTCTTTTTTAAAACAATTTTTTACTTATTACACCTACATGCTTCCTATTGTAATAAGTTTTTCACAGAACCTTAATTTTATTAATTTATATATTCGTGTGAAATTTGAGCGCAATCGAATAATTATTTCTTATAAAAATCCCTATTTTTTTATTTTTTTAAAATTACGATTAATTAAAAAAAAAATTTAAGTTTATTTTTTATTAAATTTAATTTAATTTTAAAAAAATTTGAACTTAGTAATAATTTTTTCACAGAACAACAGAAAATCCGCATAACACATGGCAGCTCAATGCACCAATACGCTCATCCAACAACGCGGCGGGACTTAAGCGTTTTCCTAGTTATAAAAGAAATCAAATATTTTTTGAGTCATTTTTCGCTCGCGTCTTTTCGTCATTCGAGTCACAAATATTTGATTTCTTTAATATTTCAGGCTGTGAAAGAAGGATGGTTATATACTCAATGGTGAAAGTATTAAGATAGAAATTATTATTTTATTTTTATTATTGAGAAGAGAAAATATATCCTCACCAATGATTTAATTTACAAAAGGTATTTCCTTTCCTCAGTTTTATGTTGCGCGATTATTCGTTAAAAACAGGACACAAAATAATATTACATGGTGCTGCGTGGAAGTTATGTCTTACAACAAATCCAGATTATGGACTAGATTTTAGGCCAGTGGGTAATTTGGTGGCAGACGCGTCCACCCACTTATTTTTCGAAAAGTCATCATTGTAAAGTCAATACTACAATGTTGTGAGTCTCTGTAATACACTGTACCTATTTTTTACAAAAATGCTATGTATGATGAGTTGGAAAAAAATTCTTCTTTGTACCCAATCTTCTTGTGAAAAGGGATTTGGATGTAGATCTTAACTAGGAAAACGCTTAAGTCCCGCCGCGTTGTTGGATGAGCGTAATTGGTGCATTGAGCTGCCATGTGTTATGCGGATTTTCTGTTGTTCTGTGAAAAAATCATTACCGGTACTAAGTTGAAGATATTTTTAAAATTAAATTAAATTAAATAAAAAATTTAATTTAATTTAATAAAAAATTAACTTAATTTTTTTTTTTTAATTAATCGTAATTTTAAAAAAGGAAAAATTCGTAATATTGAAATTTTCATAAGAAATAATTATTCGATTGCGCACAAATTTTACATATATTAATTCATAATATTAAGGTTCTGTATAAAAATCATTACAATCGGATAAAGCATGTAGGTGTTATAAGCTGGAGAAATTTTAAAAATTGAAAAAAGTCGTAAAATTGCGATTTTCGTAAAAAATATTTTTTTGATAACGCTCAAATTTTACATGAATATATCAATTCATAAAATTAAGGTTCTGTGAAAAAATCATTACATTCGGACAAAGCATGTAGGTGTTGTAAGTCGAAGAAATTTTTAAAAAATCGTAAAATTGCGATTTCATGAGAAATTTTTTTTGATTGTGCTCAAAAACGTGGAAGTTCTAAGTTCAGAGATTTCGAAGACCTCCATAAAATTTCATCGCAATCGGAGTATCGGTTTAGCCGGAATCGTGCTAACAAACAGACAAAAATACAAAAAAAAAAGAAAAAAGAAAAAAAAACATTCCGGATTTTTTTCTCCAGTGTAGTGAAATGGAATCTTCGTTTCGCTCGCTACGCTCGCTACGCTCATCCAACAAATTTATAAATTTTTGACGAAAGCACACTAAACACAAGTAAAATGCCACCATTTGAAATGTTAAAAATCAAAACATTTCTGGAGCTGTACACCCCAGACCCGCACTAGTTGAAGGGGCTTTCCCCTAAAACCCCCCTTTTACCAGGGGGTGCATACTTTTCCCAAAATAATCATTAAATGGGCAGTTCTAAAACATTCTAATAGGCCCGTTGAGCGTCCGCCCACTTATTATTATTTTAGAAATTAACTGCTGAATGTAGCGTTGCCACAGTTCGGTCTCCTGATGAAAAGTCAAAACCTAAAACGACGTCTCATTGGCATGCATTGTTTTGTTGGCATTGTCCTTCAACAATTAAGGATGACACAGAATGATTTGGGGTTTTTGGTGACCCTGGGGGTAAGAGAGGCAAAGGACGAGGTTAGCTAATTTTAAATAAATATTTTCCAAATACCCTTGTATAGTAATCCTCCACAGAAGATTAAAAGGGTCAAAAATTACAATATATGTAACATGATTTGTATTGGAAATAAAACCTACTACTACTACTACTACTACTACTACTACAACTACTACTACTACTGCTGCTGCTGCTGCTACTACTACTACTACTACTACTACTACTACTACTACTACTACTACTACTACTACTACTACTACTACTACTACTACTACTACTACTACTACTACTACTACTACTACTACTACTACACTAGTACAGGCGCGTAGGATGGAGCCGTCCCACAGTGCCGCTTCCCGTAAGGCCATCAACCTTTTTTTCCCCAATGCCATCACTACTACCTGTCGATAAAGACCATGTTACTCTTGTTGGCATTAGGGGAATTTATTTATTCCCCTAAGGCCAACAGCGTATATGTATCATTTAAAGTAAGGGGCAGGGCGTTGTTGGCCTTGGGGGAATAAGTAAATTTCCCTTAGGCCAACAAACCTTGTTTGTATATATTCAATTATTACATGCAGGCTGTTAGCCTAACGGGAATAGGTAAATTAAAACCTTGTAAACAAACCTTGTTCGTATATATTCAATTATACAATGCAGGGTGTTGGCCTTAGGGGAATAATTAAATTCCCCTTAGGCCAACAACGCTTCCTGTAACATGGACTTTATCAACAGGTAGAAATGATTGCATTGGGGGGGAGGGGAGGTTGATGGCCTTACGGGAAGCGGCAGTGTGGGAAGACACCCGTAGGATCGTGTCAAAAGTTGGGGGGGGGGGGGGATTTAGTGGCAGACTCCGTGAGCGGCAAAAGGCATCCGCCGGAGGCCTTTTCACTAAAGGCGAAAAAACATACTACAGTTATTTCGGCATGTTCTAAGTGAAAAATGGCAACTCAAGGGAATACAGTTTTGTTTATGAAGGATGTAGGCCTATACTCTAGTTGTTTTTTAAATTTCAATTTGATTGCCCCCATGTGTATAAAATTATGTTATGCACAATAATAGAAACTAAAACTACATTTCCTGCACTCGAAACCGCAAACGATGTTTTACAGCAACTATCTGCGGTCTAGAAACAAAAAATTAACGTGAAGTTGAATATTTTGCACCCCCCCCCCCGGCCAAACTTGGTGAGAGGGCATATAGCCCACTCTGCCGGTTCCTACGCCACATGGATGACTAGCCCACAAGATAGGGGGTAGTGCAAGATGTGTTTCTAATTTTTCTTTAGTGAAAAAATCATAAATTTTCCGCTTTTTCTTTAAAAACTTTCCTTGAAAAATTAGCGGTAAATTTGGCGTAAGGACTTCCCAAAATTTTGAAAAATCGAAAGTTATAGAACAAGCAGAAGAACGGTGGCAAACAGAACTATAAAAATAAAAAATCAGCTTTTTAACAAAAACATTACTTTGAAAAAATTGGACAGTAACTTTGGGTTTCTGGCCTGTCCAAAGTTGGTCCAAATTATATAGATAAGCAAATTGCAAATTGAGACGAGAGAGTTTTTCCTTTGGTATGGTAAGTTTATTGGAGATTTTTCGTTCTTTCATAAAAACACCATCTTTAATTAACTTATGGTTACTTTAGGCCACAGGGCTGTCAAAATTGTGTTAGTAAATAAAAGAACAACGTGCAAATTGTGATAAGAATTGTTTCATTTCGTGGACTTATTAGAAATTGACTTATCTTTTCACGTAATTGGATGAGCGAAGCGAAGAGTCCATTCCACTGCATTGGAGAAAAAAATCCGGAATGTTTTTCTTTTTTTCTGTTTGTATTATTGTGTGTTTGTTAACACCATAGATACTAGTATATGGTTAACACGATTCCGGCTAAACCGATACTCCAATTGCGATGAAATTTTATGGAGGCCTTCGAAATCTCTTAACTTAGAACTGCCACGTTTTTGAGCGCAATCGAAAAATTATTTCTTATGAAAATTGTAATTTTGCGATTTGTTTCAATTTTTTAAATTTCTTCAACTTATAACACCTACATGCTTTATCCGATTGTAATGATTTTTTCACAGACCTTAATTTTATGAATTAATATATAAGTGTGAAATTTGAGCGTAATCGAAAAATTATTTCCCATGAAAATCACACTTTTACGCCTTTTTTTGTTCAAAAAAATTACGCTCATCCAACAACGCGACCGAAAAAGCGTTTGCGAAGCTTCCTAGTAAAATATAATTTTCACAAAATTTGAATTTAACTTTGGTTCCCAAAGCTGCCCAAAGTAAGGAGAACTTATTTAATCATTGCGGAATATTTCGGGAACAAAATTAAGCTTCAAACTGGAACTTGGATAAATGAAAAATTGTCATTTCTTTCATAAAAACACCATTTCAAAACAATCTGTTTGTAACTTTGGGCCACGTGGGCTGTCAGGGGTAGGCCTATAGGTAAAAATACAAAAATTGTGGTGTATATACAGGACTAGAACAATAGAAAAAAAATCAAGCGGTAATTTTGAACCTCGTGGTTATATAAAGTGGGGCAAATCAAAACTTACAAATTAGCAGAAAAATGTTGCAATTACAACAAGACTAATCGGAAAGTTTTAGCTCTTACACAAAAACACCATCTTTAAAAAAGTGGGGTTGGTAATTTAGACACATGGGCTATCCAAAGTAGGAAAAGGAAGTTTATCTGACTTTGGGGCCAAAAAGGCTTGATTCAAAATCAAACTTTATGTCCTCGGTTTTTTGCACCGAGTTTGAGATTTCAAGCACACAGCCACAAGCAATACACATTTTTGTCAAACCCGGCTCCAACAAAAATAGATCAACGCACAAAGAACTTTTTTGAAGTATTGCCGATTGGCCCAAAGTTTTGGCCACAAATAAATCATTTTAAACATTCGGTACCGTATTTAATGTTGTTGAAAGATCATTAAAATCCCAATACTTGCTTTAATGTTGCTTTGCCTTCCCTTTCGCTTGCAAATGTAATTGGATGAGCGAAGCGAAGACTTCAATTTCACTGACTCCTCCAAAAAAATATTTCGGGTGTTTTTTTTTTCTGTTCGCGCTCTACCGGGAAAACGGCATAGGCCTATGCGATCTTGATGAAAATTGGAGGGGATCTTCGAAATATCTTATCTTAGGCCTGCCACGTTTTTGGTTACAATCGAAGAAATGTTTCTCATGAATATATTGTATTTTTCCGATTTTTAATGCGATATTTTCGTAATATTTAGTTCGCGACCGGGCAAACGCCTACTCTGATATTGATGAAACTTTATGGAAAAGTTTGAAATCATTTGGATTTAGATGTTTTATGATTTTTTTTTTGGGCCAATCGAAGAAATATTTCTCATAGAAATAGTGCTTTTACTTTTTCCCCCCGATTTTCAATGCAATATTTTCGTGATTTTTGGGGCCGTTTCTGACCAAACGGGTGGGGCTACAACGTTCATAATTTACATGGACATTAAGGTAATGGTGATGTAGTGCTTTTGAAACAAAAAGTTGAAACATTCATCCAGAATTCATATAAATAAAGGTATTAATAAAAGCTTTTTACAATCATACAATGCGTACACAAGCATGTCTTTGGGCCTCGAGATGGTTTACATTCTATTGTAAATTTGTATTACCATAGCAATTAATACTACTTTATAAAAATTATCCTAATTTAGTTAACAATTTTGTAATGTAACTTGAGATCCCACTTATAGGCCGACTAAAAACGTAGTAATCATTGGACAGAAATATTTAAAGAAAAAGCTCATCCATCAACGCGACTGGAAAAAGCGTTCGCAAAGCGGCCTAGTATAATTATTATGTTGTCTTGAATTTTAACTGATGTATATTGTTCATCTAATGTTACATGTATTGTTATTAACAGCATGCACTTATACTATACAATTTACTACGGTACCTGTGTATCGTTTGCAACAAGCGTCGACATCAAGGTAGGTAGGCCCCTTAAAAAACAATCCTGTTTATATTATCTTAGATTTGCTTGAAAAAAACATTTCGTAATATACAATCGTTGATTGCAGATGGTAAATAGAGATGGAATGTAGCAGTTTTTGGTTAAAAAAATTAAAAATAATTATCTGCTTCTAAAATCTAAATACAGTAGTCTGAAAAGTTGAATTTTGAAATCACCCGTAGGCCTATTATGATATTCAGTGTTGAGTAGGAACGGAACTAAACAGTTCCAGTTCCTAGGAACTAGTTCCTTTTTAAGGAACTAAGGAAGGAACTAGTTCCTTTTTCCAGACAGGAACTAAGGAAGGAACTAGTTCCAATTTTCCAGGAACTGTAACTTATTTTCATAAGTTCCTTTTTTTATAACTTGACTGTGTAAATTTAAGGAATGAAAGAGTCAAATCATAGTTTACTAATTACAAGATGAAGGGATTGTAAAATACTCCATTTCCAGGAAATCTAAAATTCGCCTCTATTGTTCTAAATTCTTGTCATACCCCCATCCCTATTCCTACACTCAGTGGTCAACCCCCATCCCCCATGGGTTTCTCACCATTATTAGTCGCATTGCCAGCTAAACTTCACCCTTGAGTTTTGAATGATATTTTGGGTTGTTGCGTTGTGTCGTGTTCACCACCCTTGTTGGTTGCGAAACGTTAAGCAGTGCATCATCAAGCCAAAGATCATTCAAAATTGATTCACAGGTCGTGAAAGCCTACATACTCATCCATATATTTAATTCCTCCAAATCTCAAACAGAGTTTATGCATTCTTTGCAAATACTTGGTTTTAAGTAAAAATTTGGATACCTACATTGACCCTCTCGAGAAGATCTAAAGAAGAACGGTTATTGAAAAAAAGGAACTTTTTTAGAAACTTAGTTCCATTTGGAAAGGAACTTAGGAACGCCCTAGTTCCTTTTATTTTAGAGGAACTTGGAACTTGGTGGAAAGAGTTCCATTTTCTTATGAGGAACTTGTAACTGGAACTAGTTCCATTTTTTAAGGAACTTACCCAACTCTGATGATATTATCTATGCCACTGGGTGAACGGTTTTTAGTGTTACATTGGTAGATGAGCGATTTTGGCGCATTGACTCATTATTAGCCTACTTGTTTATTTCTTTTCGTTTTTCCGTTGTTAACGAAAAAGTTTTTTTTAAAGTAGCGCCGAATTGCGATAATCTTTTCGACGTATCAACCAAAAGTACAAAGGCTCAAACCTGTAATTTTTCAACGAGAGATATGTAAAACTAGGCCGCTTCGCGAACGCTTTCTTCAGATGCATTGATGGATGAGCGCTTTTTAAAAATATTTCTGCCCAATGATTTTAGTATGAGTGAGATCTTATTACTTTTTAAAGTTCCATTACAAAATAATTCTTTGTTCAATGAAGATAATTTTTATCAAGTAGTATTAATTGGATGAGCGAAGCGAAGAAGAAGAAAAAAAAACATAATCCAGTTATTTCAAATGTTCCCATGAAGTTTCATCAAGATAGGAGTAACCGTTTGCCCGGTCTCGAGCTAAATATCACGAAAATATCGCATTGAATATCGAAAAAAATCGTAAAAGTATGATATTCATAAAAATACTTCTTCGATTGTACCCAAAAACGTGGCAGGTCTAAGTTCAGAGATTTCGTAGGGGCAGGTCCTCCCCAATTTGTCATCAAGATCGCATATGCCGTTTGCCCGGTAGAGAGCGAACAAACAGACCGAAAAAAAAAACAAAAAAACACCAGAGCTAATTTTTTGGCGGGGTTAGTGAAATTGAAGTCTTCGCTTCGCTCATCCAAATATAGTTGATACTTGACATTGTTTAAATGAGGAAGATTTTCTTGTAACTTCAACCTGTCTCAAATTCTCTACAAGTATAAGGTATAAAATAAATAAATACCAAATCTTGTAAAAGTAAGATTTTCATGAGAAATAATTTTCCGTTTGGGTTCAAAATCTTGTCAAGTCTTTCGGCATTATTGGACTAATAGTCGTTCCGATAGGAAAAATTATTCGCTCAAACGGGGTGGCAAAGGTTCACGCATACCATTCGATTCCCAACACCCACAGCTATCATTTTAAGCTTGATTAACTCAACATTTCGTTCGCCTTCATAGCGTCGCGACGCTATGAACATGACCGACGCTCAATTTTTTCGTCCGCACAGTGACAACTTAAATATTAAATTACTTTGTTATAAATGCACTTACAGACATCATCTTTATGTCCATGTTTTCACCATTAATCACGTTTTAATATAATGTACTTGTTATACGTCCAAATACAGAAATACAGTCTGTTTCATGATCAAATAGACCTCAAGATGCGTTTTTTTAAGAATACGCACTGCTTTCGTTTGATGGCAAAGGTAGAGTTTTTTCAAAAATGATTATTAAAATGCTCAATATAATAGTTAATGATGTTTGCAACAAAATGGCTATCTTGAATTTGGCCATAAATATTACAGATACACTGTAAATAATAAAATACCTAAAGCTGCGCGCGTCACTCGAGTCGGGAAAAACGTACTATATCACTGTAAATTCCCTTCTAATTAATGTTTATTCATTATTTTTCACTCTTTAACGCAAATAAAGCAAATCAGGATTAGGATAAATGTAATTCAAACAAAAATGTACAGTCAGTTTCCAAAAATGGGTCCCTGCTATATATTTTTAAGAAAATGAACGTTTGCAAAGACAATTGTCCAGTGGATATGTTTTTAGTTGTATATTAGGTATAAAATAATCCCCTATTTGGGATAAAACATAACATGATATACTTTTATGGCGATTATGGCTATGCAAATAGTTGAATTCCTGAAAAAAAAAATATGTGTCAAAACGGGTGACACTCAATATTTTATTTCACACTTTCCCACTTCAATGCCGAATTACTTACTTTAAGCATAGCGTTTAAGCGTTTAAAATATTATTCTGAGAGTATCTTACACAAACAAAATCATTGTTACAGGGAAATATAAAGAATATGTAGGTATAGACTGTTCCAAAAAGTAGGTCCCTAAATGTATAATTAGTAAATAAATTAATATTTATATATATATACAATTGTATTCATTGTACATTTGTAATTACAACAATTACACCATGTCCATGTACATTGTTTAGCTATTAATATACCATTACATTAAGACACAATATACTAGTAGACATAAAGGCAATATAACACTGTCAAATAAAAAATAGAAACCCTCCAAACAGTAAATGCAGATTGCTGCATGCAGCTTTCAGGTTCGAGTGCATAATGCCAAATCATACCGTTGTTTATCATTTTTATGAATATTTAGTAATTATTGTTGCTACAAAAAGAAATGACGCAAACGTAATTATTTATAAGATTAATAATAAATAAAGAAGTCCAGTCTGTTCACAATATGTGTTGTCAGAGAACTCATTTTGCTTCAAACATTGTTATATAATGTCTATCTCTAGTCAAAATCCCTGCAGTAGCCTATAGCATAGACATTTGGTAAGAAAATGATATTCATATTTCGATACGTGAAATGTTTAATATAAAATTAAAAAAATATATTTTCAATCACGTCTGAGTCGATGTTTTCTTCGTTCTTATCCTTTCTTGTACTGACATAATTTGTACAAGTCTGTATTTTGCACATGTCGGTACGACGAAGATAATTACGCAAGCAATAACATGACTATGGAAGACATTGGCGTGAACAATTGCATGCTAAGAGTTCCAGCACATCAGTTGGAGCTGGTTCAATGCTCAACCATATCTCAAGAACGGGCGTAGCTTCTGAAATCGTTGATATCTTCCATCCATGCAACTCTGGAGGAGGTATTTTTGAAAAGGATTCCATGGCTCATTTCCCTATATCAGACTGAGTGTTTGCACGGTTGATGTATATATGAAGTGCGTCCTTACAAGGTGGGAGAAAAGTATGTTCTATAGTGCCCCTTTTCGTGCAGAACAACGAACAACGAATAGCGCAAATAGTTTTATTTGTTATGCTATCTCCTCCATAAATATTACACACAAACTCTTCTACACCATCCATTGTTTCTATTCTACAATTCTTCAAAAATTGTGGAACTGAATGTTATCGGTACACTAGACTGTATTGATAACGTACCCGATCCTTTATCGTAGCAAGAAGAAGCTTATACTAGAATACTTCATGCTAATCACGCGACAGAAGCGGGATATGAAGACTTTGTTATTATTTGTGACGACACGGATGTCGCCATATTATCCTCTTCCATTTGCCATCAATCAACCAAAAGTCTACTCGGACAAACTTTTGATGTGAATCCCGAAACAATGGATGGTGTAGAAGAGTTTGTGTATGAACTTTATGAAGGAGAAAGCATAACAAAAGTAAACGATTAGCGCTATTCGTTGTTCTGCACGAAAAGGGGAACCATAGAATCTACCTTTGTCCCTCCTTGTAAAGACGCACTTCATAAACACATCAAACGTGCAAACTATCAGTCAGATATATGGAAAAGAGCTTTGGAATCCTTTCCAGGAATAAATCCTCCAGAGTTACACGATGGAAGATATCAACCATTTCTGAAGCCGCGCCGGTTCATTTTGACTAGAGATAGCCATTATATAAAACAATGTTTGAAGCAAAATGAGTTCTCTGCAAACGAATACTGTGAACAAACTGTACTTCTTTGTTTATTAATTTTCTTAAAAATTACGTTTTGCGTAATTTCTTATTGTGGCAACAATAATTACTAAATTAATTAATTAATTAATTAATTAATATCGAGCCCTATTTCCAACTAAGTCGGGTAGGGGGTGGGCCGTTCCCACCACATTCTTGGCTCCCCGGGCTTAACCATGGGCTAGCCATGCCTGACGCTTCTTCCACATAATCTATTCTTCCTCTGCATCATCTTTCTTCCTCGTCACTGTCTTCTTCCTCAGGGACCTCCACCAGTTTTTGCCATATTTTTTCGTTCTTCCCGTTCATTTTCCTGGTTAATCCTTTCCCGAGCTGCATTTCTCCTTTTGAAAATGCATTGCTATAATGTCTTCCCATCTCAGTCCGGGCCTCCCTCTTTTTCTCTGTTAGTTTCCTGCGTCTTGTTCATATTGCATCTTCGGAATCCTGTTCTTTTGCATCCTCTTCATGTGTCCAAACCACCTCAGCCTTTCTTTCCCTAGCTTAAAGTTTAAACTCTCTACTCTTAGTTCTTTCCTAATCTTCGTGCTCCTCATCTTATCAATCTTCGTAACTCCCGTTACACTCCTTAAAAATTGCAATTCCGCAGCTTCAATTTGTCTTTCTTCTTTACCCCCAACTGGCCATGTCACTGCACCATATGTGAGTACCGGTACAAAATATGCTTTGTATATTAAAAGTTTAAAAAATATTTTTAATAAACGGTAAGTAACGGTACGATTTATCATTATGCACTCGAGCCTTGAAGCTGTATGCAGCAATCTGCATTTACTGTTTGGAGGGTTTCTATTTTTTATTTGACAGTTATATAACCTTTATGTCTACTATTGATGATATGACATTAATAGCTAAACAATGTACATGTACATGGTGTAATTGTCGTAATGACAAATGTACAATGAATACAATTGTATATATATAAATATTAATTTACTAGTTATAAATTTAGGGATCCACTTTTTGGAACAGTCTATAACTACATATTCTTTATATTTCCCTGTAACAATGCTTTTGCTTATGTAAGATACCTCAAAATAAATGTTTTAAACGCTTAAACGCTATGCTTAAAGTAAGTAATTTGACATTGAAGTGGGGAAGTGTGAAAGAAAATATTGAGTGTCACACGCTGTGACATATATTTTTTCAGGAATTCAACTATTTGCATAGCCATAATCACCAAAAAGTATATCATGTTATGTTTTATCCCAAATAGTGGATTATTTTATATCTAATATACAACTAAAAACATATCTACTGGACAATTGTCTTTGCAAACGTTCATTTTCTTAAAAATATATAGCAGGGACCCATTTTTGGAAACTGACTGTACTTTTTTGTTTGAATTACATTTATCCTGTACCTGATTTGCTTTATTTGCGTTAAAGAGTGAAAAATAATGAATAAACATTAATTAGAAGGAAATTTACAGTGATATAGTACGTTTTTCCCGACTCGAGTGACGCGCGCAGCTTTAGGTATTTTATTATTTACAGTGTATCTGTAATATTTATGGCCAAATTCAAGATAGCCATTTTGTTGCCAACATCATTTACTATTATATTGAGCATTTGAATAATCATTTTTGAAAAAACTCTACCTTTGCCATCAAACGAAAGCAGTGCGTATTCTTAAAAAAACGCATCTTGAGGTCTATTTGATCATGAAACAGACTGTATTTATGTATTTGGACGTATAGCAAGTACAATATATTAAAATGTGATTAATGGTGAAAACATGGACATAAAGATGATGTTTGTAAGTGCATTTATAACAAAGAAATTTAATATTTAAGTTGTCACTGTGCGGACGAAAAAATTGAGCGTCGGTCGTGTTCATAGCGTCGCGACGCTATGAAGGCGAACGAAATGTTGAGTTAATCAAGCTTAAAATGATAGCTGTGGGTGTTGGGAATCGAATGGTATATGTGAACCTTTGCCACTCCGATTGAGACAATTCTCGTGAATTTGGGGGTCTATCGGAACGACTATAACTGTAGAAGCCAACAAAAAAAAAAAAACACGTGATTTTTCTTCAGTAACTCGACAACTTGAGTGGCCGTCCTCGGTAGCACATACGATTAGGGCGCTAGTCCTGCGTTCTACGAGGACGTGGGTTCGAATCCTGCATAAGGCATGAGTTTTTTTTGTAATTGTCCATCTTCATTTATCACCTGCACTCATCGCCTCGAATAGCCCTACTGTCTTAATGCATTAATGTGAGACGTTAAGTTTTCAATTCACTCGTTATACTTTCATCCAAAATTAATATTAGAAAGATAAAATGTGTGAGTGCAGAGTGCACCATAGTTGGATAAGTGTAGCGTTAGCGAAGACTTCAATTTGACTACCTTGAGAACAAAGCCGGGGTGTTTATGATTGTGTTTTTTTTGTAATCTCTTCGCTATCGGACAAGCGGCTACCTTTTCCTTGATGACATTTTTTGGGAACCTTCGAAATCTCTGAACTTGGAACGGTCAAAGTTTTTTGGGTGTACAATCAATGAAATAGTTCTTATCTTCTACGATTTTTTTCAATATTTTTATTATAATTTATGTTATAGATTTTCTCTCCCTAGCTGACATATGTGACATATTATCTTGATTACATTTTCAAGGTACCTTCAAAACCTTGTAACTTAGATATGTCATGAATTTGGGTTCGCATTCATTCGGGAAGCAGACAGTTATTAATAGTCGCGTTGTTGGATGAGCGGTATGGTATATATGGTATATACTCTGCGATACTCTGCATTTCCACACTTTAAAAATTGTTATACTGCTGAAAAAACGTTTATTTGATTGTACCCCAAAAACGAGACATATATTTAAGTCTATCAAAGCTCAGAGATTTCGGAGTTAAGTCATTTGTCCGGCCGAAAATTGAATTAAAAATCGTGTGCGATTTTCATGAACAGTAATTTCTTTTTAAAAATATTTTATATAAAGCTGTTGAATTCGGTCACGTAGCTCGCTGTATTGATGAACGGCGGACTGGTTGTCTTTACATTCTGCAGTGGGGTGGGGTCACAGTGGCGGAACTAGGCGCCCACAGGGCCCGCAACTGCGGGCGGGCCCAGTAGTTTAGGGGGCCCAATTAAAAAAAAACTTTGTAAAAAAAAACAGTTTTTTTTACGCCGTTTGGAAAATATTGTATTTGTTTCGTTGCTAAAATGACCGTTTTGTGAATCTAGAGGTTTGAGGGTGAAATCTAGCGGATTTAGGAACTTTTAGCGTCATCAACACAAAAACTACATTATTTCGCTATTGCATTCAGCCAAAACTTTTTTCTAAAACGCACTTAAAAACCCGATTTTCAACATTTTCGGCTGCGGCGCTATTGTTGCGGGGAATTGACCCTAAACCCCCCGTACTTGGTCCCTGTATAATACTCCGGGATATTATAATGCCCCCCCCCCCCCCCCCCAGGATTTAAAAGCCTGAATTCAACACTAAGCCTTTGTTTGTGTGTATCTGTTGGGGGGGGGGGGGGGGCATAGATATTTTGCGGGCGGGCCCATGAAACGAACATACATTTTTGCAACCTCCAAAGGGTCCAAAGATCAATGGTCAGCACAACTAGTGAAGGGGTATGGGTACAGTCAGTAGTGTCATCCAAAAATAATTTATACACAGGCTCTTTGCTGGGTAAAGTACACGATTGGTAACAATGGGGGGAGGGGAGTGGAACTGCGGATCCGGGGCGCACAGACCCGGATTTTTTCGAATCTAAGAGTATGGTTGGAGTATTTTGATATTTTGTTTGACAAAAACCTTATAAAAGATGTAAGAAAAAAATAGCAAAACAAGAAAAATATATCAATATCTGTATAATATATCAATAAATACGTAAAAGTAAAATGGTAATTGTGCCCCCCTCGCCCCCTCTGACAAAATTTGGGGAGCGGTCGCCCCCGCTCTTTCCTCCCTTAGTTACGCCACTGGGATGGGGGTGGGGAATACCCCCTTCCTACGCGCCTGGAGGGCCCACCTAAGCATGTATTATTCATTTGGTTGTGTGTGCATTTTTAAAGTATTAATCTTGTATTTATTTTGTTTATTTATCATCATTTTCAGCCCCCTCCCCCCCCCCCCCCCACCCTATACAAAAACCGTAACGCGAAGTAGGCCTAATTGTCGAGTTTTACATACTTTCGTTTTGAATAATTGGATGAGCGTAGCGAGCGAAGCGAAGACTTCAATTTCACTGACCCCCAAAAAATTTAGCTCGGGTATTTTTTTTTGTTCGCACGATTCCGGGCAAACGGCATAAGCGATCTTGATGAAAATTGAAGGGGACCTTCGAAATCTCTGAACTTAGACGTGCCACGTTTTTGGTTACAATCGAAGAAATATTTCTCATGAATATCGTACTTTTACGATTTTTTCGATTTTTAGTGCGATATTTTCGTGACATTTGGTTCGATTCTGACCAAACGGGTATAGGGCTACAGCGTTCATATTTCACATGGACATTAAGATTATGGTGATGTAGTACCACTGACTGTGGTAGTACCTTTTGAAAGAAAAAGTTGAAAAAGTTATAGTCAGAAACCATAGAAATAAAGGTTTTAATATGTGTTTTTCGATTTTTAGTGCGATATTTTCGTGACATTTGGTTCGATTCTGTCCAAACGGGTAGGGAAAATTTTATTTTTGGGTTTTTTTTTTTAAAAAAAAAAAAAAAAAATCCCCAAAAAGGTT
>JAMZAV010012922.1:0-17609 GCA_024449915.1 Sweltsa coloradensis | reverse complement strand
TAAAATAAACATGATAATAAGTGGACTTTTGCAGAAATAATTCACCGCAAAAAAAGAATGGAAGTGTAATTTTCATGAATAATGTGTCAAAGAACTGGAGATTTCAAAGGTTCCCCAAAAATGTATCAAGATTGTTAATATCCCTATCTCTTTGGCCAGAATTCTATGAGCTAACAACACAATCTATCTAATACTCGGTTCCAATATGATACAAGATTAAACAATACAATATCTCTTATTTTTTCCTCTGCTCCTTGTTGTGTAATATCAATGTCATAACGTGTAGCTGTGCTATTTTGCCAATGCCAGAGAGCCCAGGTAGATAGGCTAATGAACTAGGGGGAGATAAGGCATGAAGGAAGTGGGTGTAAGATAAGGCATGAATGTAAAATAAGTACAAAGCTTTCCTTGGAATGCTCCTAGAAATAATATCTCCCTACCCATAATGCACTACATGGTGTGGCTTTCTCCTGTCAGATACTTTGTGATAAGATAGTCCTAGTGTCACCCTTCAACTCTTGTCCACTTTACAGTTTACACATGTATAGAGCTATGAAAAAATAGCATTTATATTCTGAATATTTAGCATTAATTTTTCCAAATTTAGCATTTTGTAGCATTAATTTTCTTCTTTCCACCAAAACCCCAAATATATGGGGAGTTTCTTGTATTTTTAATGGGGAATGAATTCAAATTAGGTATGCTTTATAGGAACATTCCTAATTGTAACCAATTCTTAATTGGTATAGGTAAACCTTATTTTCAGTAAATTTAGCATTTTGTAGCGTTTTTAAGAATTTATACTCACTGATTTAGCATCAATAACCTAAAACGCTAAATTTTCATGCCTCTACACATGTATCATGTATCCAATAACAAAAATATGATTAGGCCCTAAATAGAAAAAAAATGTAGGCTATACTACACATTCACAACATTATTACTGTTTTTTCATTCTATGATTCCTTTAAAAATTGGCAAGATAGGTTTTCCTTTGTAGGCCTAATTAATTGATTTAAGTAGTCCTACATTATTATTTACTATCAGTTTATCACTTACCTAGATTATTGATACGTGCTTTGGGTTTAACCGTGAGATATTAAGTTTTTTTCAAGTAGGCTTTAAATATTTTGAGAAATGGGATCATATAGGGTCTAATTGATGTCATTAAAATTGTGTGCAATTTAATGCACACAATTGGTATTTATACACTAAGTGTTTTTAAGTCTTTAAGGCGATGATTGGTGATTGATAGATGACAATGAAGGACGATTACAAAATTAACCCATGCCTTATGCGGGATTTGAACCCACGTCCTCGTAGAGCCTAATATGCTTTGAACCAGCGCCCTAATCGCATGTGTCACCGAGGACGGCATGTGCCATTTAATATGGAGTGGTTGAATCGCGTTGTCTTTTAAATTACAAACTTTTGCACAATTACCACTGTAGGGCCTGCTACATCTCTACTATCACCAGGGGTCAAAAGGAACTTTTTTAGTTCTCTAGCCCAAGAGCATTTTTACTAGCCCACAATGAAAATCAGTTGTGTGACTGAGTGGGTATACTGATTTATTTATTTATTTATTTATTTTTTATAATCAAATAGATTGTATTGATGTAAAACGATCATAGAATGTTGTCACAATATTCACCGGATTTGACGTGTGGGTGTAGGAGACTTGGGAGTGACCGAAAACGATTTTTCACAATAATAATTGGTAATAAATTAGCCTAAATTAAGAGATTGTATTTTGTGTAGGGCCTACATACTTGGAAGGATTTTTTTTCATACTTCGTAACCACAACTATTGGAAACTCGTTAGGTTATCGGCTCAAAATATTATGATTTTTTGAACAGCAATTGGGAACCCTGGAAAAAGTACTCGTCCGTCGGGCTAGTGAAACAAGATTTTTGCAAAGTTTCACTAGCCTCGGGTGAGCGTTAATTTCGACCCCTGCATATCGGCTACACGTGTTGCGAATGTTTGTCTACACTACCGTACTATTCAATCAATATCATTGTGTGTGGCGATGCCTATCTCGGCCGCACGGAGCCAGTCATGTTTGTTGTTGTATTGTTCTCTTCTAATCAATACCTTAGAACTAAGTGATAAACTGATAACACTCTATGTGTGTCAAGACATCCATTAAGTGTCCCACTCATTTCATCTGATAACTAAACTTGATTTTTGCTCAACTTTTAACAACTTTTTTTGGCCTTATCTTCTAGTTTTAGGCCTATTACTTATGGGCTATATTATCTCAGATTATCTTAGTTGATTAAATTATGTAAATTAGAAGGACATTCTTCTAAAGTTTGTTGTGTTGGCAAATATTAAGTCATAATTTCTATAAAACTTCCATATTATTTCATATTCATATTCATATTCATTCATTTATTGTACATAGATCCCCAATAGAGTAACAGGTACATGGGATATTATACATAGTCACAGTAGTAGTATGAATTAATCTAAAAGAGTTCAACTAGAATCACAGAAAATCGTCAATGAAATAAAATGAGTTACAGAGTAAAAAGGTTTTTAGTTTAGTTTTAAAACTATCTTCACTCCCGATGTCCTTGAGCTCAGCTGGCAGGTTATTGTATAGTCGGATCCCCTGGTTACTAGGGCTTTTCAGTCCCATGGCTAGCCTCACTGTGTCCCGGTGTAGGTCTCTCTGCTGTCTGGTGGCATAATTATGGCAGTCCTCATTTCTTCTGAATTCATGTAGTCTCTTGCGGGTGCTCATCACCGATTCAAAGATATAGAGATCCGCTAAGGTAAGTATACCCATCTCAGAGAAAAGCTTACGACAAGAGTGCCGCCTACCAACTCCTTTTAAAATTCGCACAGCTCTTTTCTGTATAATAAAAATCTTCATAAAAACTTTCTTACATGAGGAGCCCCATAGAAGGATACCATAACGAAGGAGGGATTCAAAGTAAGCAAAATACACTGTTCTAGCCGGGCCAGGTCCTATTCTTTCTTTGACAATTCTGATAGCGAAGCAGGCCGTGCTCAGTTTCTTAGCGAGATTATCAGTGTGCAGGTCCCACTTCAGCGAGGCTTCGATAGTAATGCCAAGGGACGAGGTAGATTGTACTTCCGGCAGCGGTTGTCCCCGATAGTATAAGTTGAGCGGCTGTGCCTTTCTATGCCCCAGGTTAGGTTAGGTTATTTCCAACAATGATGCTTGCATACCTATTTCCTTTTGAATAGAGTTTCCTCTCAGGTTTGGAAAGTTCTTGACTTACGCTACTTTTCTTACCGTAGGCCTACAGGCGTACACTGTATACATTATGCGTAGGCCCTACATAATTTATTTATATAACAAATCTTGCAATACAGCAGATTATCCCATGTTAATCCCATACAAACAAAACAATTAAATCACATTTATAACGTCTATTCAAATCGGTTAAAAACAGATTTACAACTGATTCGTGACATACAAAAGATCGTACACATATAATGATGATGATTACTATTGTTGCTATGTGAGACAATGAGTGGTGAATTGATGATAGATTAGGGGTGAAGGACAATTAGGCCTACCGGTACAAAAAAAACATGCCTAATGCGGGATATGAACACATTTCGAGCCTGTGTCCAAATCTTATGTGCCGGAAGGCAACATTAATTAATAACGCCCACAGAACACATTTAAAGGATGTCCTAGGCCTACCTTGCCAAAACTACCACATATATTTTCTGCACTCAATCTAATATTGTTTTTCTCTCCGATTCCAGATCTCGATCGTCAACAACGTACTCAAAGTAAGTAGGTTACTGAAAGTATTCATCTTGTTACGTACTATTCTGTCTTGCGCTGCATTCAATGATTTGACTTATATTTGCTTTCTTTGTGTCACAGTACTCGATTGGGGAGCTCAAACTCCACCTGCGCACAAACCTAACGACCTATCTCTACGACCAGTACCTAAAGTAAGTAGGCCTATTTATTTATTTATGTATTTAACGTCTATAGCCAGCGGTTTAGCCGATGTCGTTCAACCGGTTACCACTCGAACACCGAAGTTAAGCAACCTTCGGGCGTGGTGAGGGGGAGAGTGTGTGAACGCTCTGCCCTGAAACACACGTATACCGCTGGTTAGAGCCGACGGAGGGTTCGAGAGCTAGTGTAACGGCTTCGCTCTCCTCGACGTCTGCTCGGCAGTCCGGGTTAGTGGAGGAACCTACATGACTGACAAGGTTACACCGTCCTTTCGGATGGGACGTTAAACCGTTGGTCCCCTTGGTACTTTTTAAAAGGAGTAGACTACGAGCTGGAACCGGCTTTCCCTTCCTCCCTTCTATTCACCTTTCATCTTCATCTATCACCACTCATCGTCTCGAATAGCCAAAGTGCATCATATAATATGAGATGTTAAGTAGGCCTAATATCCAATCAAATCTTCTTTTCTTCTTCTTCTTTTTTTATATATATTTGATTCATTAATTAATTGCATTAATATCCTTTTTATTTGTTATCAAATTGTTGTGTTTTAACTTTTAATGCATTTTTGTTGTAATTTTACTAAATCTCTTTCAAATATTTACTAAACTGTAGTTCATTGTTGTGTCTGCATCTATGTAATTAGATTTATTCAGTTGTCCTCCTTTGTAAATCAGTTTTATAACTGAATAGGAGACGTTAAATAGATAATTAAAATTAAAAATAAATCAAATTAACGTCTGATCCTATTCAGTTAAAAAACTGATTTACAAAGGAGGACAACTAAATAAATCTAATTACATAGATGCAGATACAACAATGAACTATAGTTTTAAGTAAATATTGACATACCAACTTCCAACAATGGTAGTATAACAATATTAGTATTATGAGTGTTAAATTAATACTGCCACCAATACAAAGTAGGATTAACCTATGGTTATGTTATGTGGCATTTTTATTCACAACTTGGTCTTTAGGCCTATGGTTGTCGAGATCAAGATTACTTTCCATTTTTCCCGATTTGTAAGCCAAGGGCCACTCGTTTTCGGTTTTCATACAGATTTGTAAGATTCCTATAAGACTCATATACACTCACACTCATTTGCATATATTCAATACTAATTATAATCATCATTGAACGTTGATCATAAATATTTTTGATTAGCCTAACTTGGTTACAGACAATGTCTCGTAAGTATCCTACCACAATAGTCATATGAGCAAAATATACCTTTTTTATATTTTACCGACTTTTGGTAAATTTTAATTTGACTGGTCAAAGTGTCATCTCTACCTACGAAACAAACCCTCTATCTTCATGTTGTCAGGGGCTTCACCTACTACAAGATGAGCAACTTGGATAACCGAATCGCCAACGCCGACCAGCTGCTGACGACGGACGTCGACAAGTTCTGCGACACGGTCACCGATCTGTACTCAAACGTTCTCAAGCCGATGCTCGACATTTTCATCTACGTCTACCGACTGACCACCTCCCTCGGCGGACAGGTAGGAGAAACACGGCTGTGCTACCTAGGCCAATTTGTTGTGATGTTTAAAACCATATTAAGTTATTTAATATTTATTATTTACCCATTTTGACACCATTTTATTTTTATGGGTAATAGTAATTTCATTTTTCAGAAGATACAACATTGCTATTTTTAGTCAGTTTTAGATTTTGTAAAAATAGTTGATGTTGTTTCAGGCAGTAGACCTATAACTTAGTTTTAAATAATTCTTAATTTGTGTTCAACTGTGGCTCCGACCCGGCATTAACAAACTTTGACGTGATCCATATCCTCCGTGTGTAGCACCCCTCACACTCGGTCGGTTGCTAACGAGGGCCGCCTCTTTCTTTCAGACCCCGTCCATCCTGATTGTGTACCTGATATTCTCCGGTTGGATCCTGACGTATCTCCGCCGTCCGACCGGTCGGATGACGGTCGTGGAACAGAAGCTGGAGGGAGAGTTCCGCTACATAAACTCACGGCTCATCGCCAACTCCGAGGAGGTGAGTACACGTACACGTACACAACTCTCAGTCAGACGACTCTCTGACAGAAAATAGTAGAGTTGGGACTTGACATCGATTATTGGATTCGACACCGATTTGACATATTTAAACAATTTTTTTTAGGAAATTCGATTTAGGAACCATGTTAAAATCATATGTTTACCTTTTGCATTAGCTATTTTTACATTAAAAAAGAAAAAAAAATTCCCCCGTTAAAAAAATTTGTGGTAGAAAAAAAAATTGATGTTGAATTTTTTTTCCATGTGATGTCGAAATTATTGGTTTGACATCGATTACGAATTTATAATCGAATCCCAACCCTAGAAAATGTTCAAAACATGCCATGGCCGAGGTTTCTACATGCCGTATTTGTGTATGTGACTAATTGTATGTGCGGCTTGTTGGTCTTGTGGTTGGCATCTCTGCTTCCAATGCAGAAGGTCCAGGGTTCGATTCCTGCTATAGGCAGAAGTTTTTAACTTCTGATTTGGACTTAAGTCCATCAGTTCTTGGGTTAGGAATTTGTAAACGGTGACTTTGGAGCCGTCCTAGCAACGAGGCACATAATAAATTCAAAGTTGTTCTGAATCGGCCTTGTTGATTCTGGCCTTGATCCGCGGGTGTTCGTACTGTCCATACCACTGATTGCTATATTTCCTATTAAAAATATTGATCTTTGGTTGGTTATCGCTTACTCATCGATCGCTTTGGGGCCTACAGGGTTGGCTTGGTCACTTTGGTTTAATGTCCCCCACTGAAAATCAGTTATATGACTGACTGAGTGGGTAGACTCTAAATACAAATTTATTTATTTTATTTACCTGATTGCAATCCTACCAATTTTTGCAGTTCAAAAAGCCACAAACTTATAATGTGCAATTTGCATATTATTAGTCAATTATACTTACTACACTATCTTGTTAGATGAACTTTTAATCAGAGGTTGACTTGCGATTGAGTAAATACAGTAATTATATTGTAATTACTAATTAGTAATCAGTACTAATTATCATCATCATTATCTGTTCCCACATCCAACTCTGCATTGGGTCGGCATTGAAGATAGCCTCTCAATCTTTTTCTCTCCTGCCATCACTCTTTTCTTTCCGCCATATTCCAGTCTCTTACTTGTTGTAACTGCTTATATTGTCAAAGTGTAATTACTAATTATTATTTATTTTGGTACAAGTTTTGTTTCTGTAACATATACTTTGCTGATGAAATAGCGGAAAGCTGATGATGTACCAGTAACAGTGAAAAGAGACTTCATTGCAAGGCCTATAATAATTAATTTCCTTTTATGATTTTTTAAAATTTAAGTTATCTCCAAATTCCATTTTATATAGGTATGCAGTATGCGGATGCCTTTGTATTTAAGTTTAGAAGAACATTTTTATTTTCATTTTTCATTTCAAGACATTTCTTTGAATGTTTTAAAATCAATGTAAGGGCTTGACTTAGGTCTACACTTGTACAGAGCATTTCAAACTATCTAGGCCCTATGATTTATGTAGGCCTATGGATGTAAATCGGAAATATTTGACCTACCATGGCAGTATGAACAGTAAGGCCTAATATTATTTAATCTTGATGAAGTATGAATTCAAATGAAGCTTGGAATTGCCTACTACCTCGGTAACCTATTTGCAGGTACTATTTTATTTTTTATTAGAATTTCCCCCGGATTTTTTTTTTACATCACTAGACTTATGTACGTATTACTCTACGGTACATATGATTTGCGTCTAAAGTAAAGTGCGCTTGTGTTCCAGGTTGCGTTCTACCAGGGGAAACAACCGGGAGAAGATGACGGTGATGGCTTCGTTCGAGAAACTGGTGAGACATTCTCGAATCTCGATTAGCCTTGTTGCTTCAGAGAGACTGAAAGTTGATACTAAGGATGTGTCTGAATTAGGGTCCAGTCCAACTCAATGTTAACGTCCTATACTAGCCTACAGTGGAGCTACCTGCCGGGCAAAGTCAACACTACCTGAAGTTGGGTTAGGTGTCACATTCTCGATTAGCCTTGTTGCTTCAGAGAGACTGAAAGTTGATACTAACAATGTTGTTCAGATTGTGTTTCTACTTTCTTTTGATCTAGACTCTATGATTGAGACAACGCCATTTCCCAACTAGCACAAACTTCGGGCAATCGACTGGCAAACTGCTGTTGAGCCATAACTTCCGCTTATGGGCCAGTGCCGGCTAGCCGCTTGTGGAAAGGCTGTGGCTTTGGCACAACGACCAGAAGGTTGCCATAAGCGGTAAACCGCCTATGGACCACAACCGGCCAGCCGCCTATGGACCACTGCCGGCTAGCCGCCTGTGGTCCATAAGCGGATGCCTGTAGCAAATCCAGCAGCTTTGAGGGGAAATAAGATTCTTTTGAAAGCAAATTCCCAGTCCCAAGCGGAGAACACTAACGCTATCTAGTAGCAAACAGAGGAGGCGTGCTATTTAATCATTGCAAAATGCATATAAAAAATTATTATTGCTTATCTATTAATTCGTTTCGTATATTATTAACACCAACTAGAAACAAGGTACATGGTCATTTTATTAGGAACATAAGCACAAATTATAATATATCGCCAACAACCGTACTCGAACTCGATGCTGCGTGGCGTCTTGCTGGTCTGGATCTGAAACGTAGGTACCATAACCACTCGGCTACGGTGACACTGAAAGACTTGGCGTGCTAATCCAACTCATGTAGAGGAAGCGCGCATACATCTGCT
This sequence comes from Sweltsa coloradensis, assembly GCA_024449915.1. NCBI lineage: Eukaryota > Metazoa > Arthropoda > Insecta > Plecoptera > Chloroperlidae > Sweltsa > Sweltsa coloradensis. The sequence continues at coordinate 8,892 of JAMZAV010012922.1, read as the reverse complement.
TGACGAATTTCACCATGTTTATTATATTCATTTTTTATTTATTTACGAATTGAGATTTACTTTCGACTAACGAAATTGTTAAAAATCGTTGCTAATACCATAAATGTATACGAAACGCTACTTGTAAAATATACCATGTTTGATTTATTTTATTGAATGACCTTTCAACTAGAACTTCGTTTTGCTTTTTAATACAACGGAGACAATACAATTTATCTCATAGATGTTATTTGTAATATTTGTTGCGCATGCTGTTATGAAAGTCGCGGTAAAATAGTCTTATTATAATTTGAAGTATTGACTATAATATTAGGGCTATCCCCGGCTATGTTTATCTTTCCAAAAAATTGTTTAGCATTAAAAATGTCAGAAAGTTACATTTAAGGATTATTATTTGCAGACTTTACATTACGCAAAATAAAACAGTGGTTCTTCTTCAGGTATAATTACAGTTGAAAACATGAGAACATAATTTATTATAATATATTTCTCAGGGTATTTAATATTTACGTACGTACTACGTTCGTGGTTTAATATCGTGTTCATTACGATGGCGTAAGATATACATTATATGCCCAGCAAAAAAATAGTATCAGTCCTGTAGTGAAGGAGAAAATACTAAATACCGGTAGTGTCAATTCATTTATAGCAATGTGTATCTCGCATTCATTTATTGTTGCTCAATTTATACAAACAAATAAACTTATCAAAGTCGTTTAAATTGTGTGTGATTTTTTTACGCAAAATACATTGTATAATATTTTAATATATTAGTGGAAAAAACTCTTTAACAAGGACAACGTTTCAGGGAAAACAGCTATTTCCCTCATTAGGTAAATAAAAACAAAAAGCATGGAATGTGGGAGATCCGTGGTTCGATTCCCGGTTGGGGCGGACTTTTTTAATTTCTGAATTGTAGTAAATAAAAAATAAAAAAAAAAAAAATATTAATAACACATTAGTACAAGCAAGAGTAGTAGCCAAGATAGACACAATATAAACTATAACAAATGATCAAATAAAGTGAACTAATCCAGCTGTTTACAAAATAATTCCTATTTATTTATATTTTGCCTCGCACTGAACCAGCAGCTTGTTTTGTGCTTGTGGCCCGCTTATGGGCCACTCGCACTCGGCCATCTGCTGGTTTTGTGCTTGTGGCCCGCTTATGGGCCACTCGCACTCAGCCATGTTGCTTGTTTTGTGCTTACGGCCCGCTTATGGGCCATTCGCGCTCAGCATTTACAGCCGTTTGCCGCTTGTGGGCCATAAGCGGCCAACATTTTGTGCTTGGTGGGTAGCCTCCTGTAAGTCATCCAGTGGGACTTTTTTTTGGGCATTTTTTATACCGTAGTTTTTTCCAAATTTTTCTTCACATCTTATCCCTATGAAATAAATAAATATTTAAATTTGCATTTATATTTGAAACAGGATTTAAAAAAATATATTTAGAATTTGAATAAAACTTACAATTATATACAGCTACTCATTATTACTTGTTACATAATCTGAATAAAAAGTACAATTAACCATTACTTATCTCTTACTGTAGACCTAAGTATGCAAATATATTGAGCAGGTATACTATTTTAATTTAAAATATTAAGTTGTTCAAAAAGTGGGGTGCGACTGCTGTACGCAGCTATTTGTCAGTAGTATTTATTTAATAGTATTTTGAATTTTAGTGGTCAAACTAGGGTTGCAGCCATTACTCAATGGCGGTTTATATTTGGGTAAATATGGTAGGTGTTTTACTTTCGGTATAGAGAGATGTCTGGCTAAAGGTATTTTTTAAATTTCAGACGGACCATCTAAGGAAGTTTTTGGAGTTCCGAGTCGTAATGGGAACCGTGGATAATGTCGTTGCCAAATGTAAGTCAAACTTTTAGTATAGGCCCTATAGTTGGCAGTGCATAAAAAACAGTCAATGTCGGTTCGAAAATCTATGTAAATTCCATGTTGTACAAATGGTGGGATTGACAATTCTATTTTTAGGATATAAGGTTGGTAACGTAGAAACGGGTAAGTGTTAAACGTGCGGAGATTCAAGTGTGTTGTCTGAGAATTAATTTTAGAGGTCACAACTACGACAAATGGTAAAATGGTAATGGACTAAACATTTTGTCTGTTTGTTGTAGCTGTTTGTAATTATTCAATTGTGACTGTTGTTTTGTGAATTAGCAAATTTCCAGTCTTCAAATCAATTGAGAAAGGAACTCCTATTAAGATAGGCCTACATTTCATGACATTCAAGTCTTAAAGATTAGGGTTGTGCGAACCGTTCGAAAAGACGAACCGAACCGAACCGAACCTTAAATCCGGTTCGGTTCGGTTCGAAAATTATTTTGAAAGTCGAACCTCGAACCGAACCTTTGAAATTCCCGCTTACGGAAAGCCACGCCTTCCAGAGCGACGCCTACAGCATCGACCGATCGATACAAGTCTACCGCGGTCGCCGCTCGATAATCGAAGGTCGAATTAGCGCTGTAAGCAGTGCATATGCAACTTGCAAAATCTTAAAATGGCGGATTTTTCTTGACGCGTAGGCTAAATATTCTAGACACTTGAGATAGCAAGAAATAGTTATTTATTGTTGATGCTGGTGGATTTTCTTCAGGCGAAAAAGATTATAATGGCATCGACGCGTAATTTTATCGATTTACTAATGAGTAATGAGTTTTCATCGGAAAGTAACGGTCCAAATGTAAGCAGTCCGAGCTAGGCCTAGCCCTAGGCTGCGGTAATGTCGATTTTGTCTTCAGGTTTGGCTATGAAAGTGACATTGCCGCTTTATTTCATTGTTATTTCTCTATGATTTCATCGATCTTGTAATGAATTTTCATCGGGAAGTGATGACGGTCCGAGTGTAGGCCTAGAATATCCCGTAAGCCTACCTAGGCCTAGGCCTAGCCTTAGGGCTAGGGTGACCTAACCAAGACGCGTGTTTTTTTAACAGTTCCATTATTAATGTTGGTTTTGATGTGTTGTCTTCAGGTTTGGCTATGAAAGTTGCATTGCCGCTTAATTTGATCGATCTTATTATGATTTTTCGTCTGAAGATGGTTAGGCTAGGCCTAGGCTACCCTACCCCTAAAAGGTTTTCCCCACATGATTAAACAATAAAAATACATCAGAAGAATCCCTGGACATTTATGACAAGAATGCGCTGTATTTGATACTTGTAATATTATTATTGTGGGAGATAAGCCAGGGAACCTAGGCCCTAGGCCTAAGCTCCTCAGCCTAGATTTGGATCAATGATCAGTTTTTCTTCAGTGCCCATGTGAATCCCTTCCCCTTTGAAAAAAAAGGTTTGGTTCGAGGTTCGCGAACCTTATAAATGCAGGTTCGAGGTTCGGTTCGAAATATAAAAATCCAGGTTTGCACAACCCTCTTAAAGATGAATGGTAGCACTTCCACCTGGCATGAGCTATGAAGAAAAGGAGAGCCTTCGTACTAGTTTAGTGGTGTTCCTGTAATGTATTGTACAATTGTGGAAATAGCTAATGTATAAAACTAAAAACATAATCTCTCGTCAACAGGCTGTGGGAGCCTGAACACTTCAGTCACAACTTGATTGCAGTGTTTTTCAGAACTTGCATTCTGTAACGTAATGTTATTGACCTGTAAAGTCTTGTAATTGTTTTTATTAAAAATGTGTTTAAATTAGCATATCTTAATTTGCATAAATTGTTCGATACTCCATTGTCCCAAGAAAAGCTGAATTATTGATGGTCAAGGAACTCTTATAAATAATTTATGAATGTTAACTAAGTAATCATTGTTATGTTGGTGGTATAGTGATTCCAACCAAAGAACACAGATAGCTTTGATATTGTTTCTCATCATATTAACTGTGTCAACTCTGTTCAGCGTCGATCTAGCACACGGATGATCTAGCACAGATAATTCTTGCTTGTGTACGCTACGCATAATATTTCTCTATGGGTGACTTCCTTGTACTGCGCATTCGTACTACCCCCCACTTCTACCACTTGTGACGAGTGCATTCTTTGGTTTGAACCCGTATAGGTAGTTTGGAATCTTTATTTAGAAACCTACCCTGGTGCTATTGATAGGATTCCTGGTTGCTCTACCGTAAGATAGTAGCGGGACTTCAATTTCAAAGTTATGCCGTCCGCGATGGCACATACGATTAGAGCGCTAGTTTACAGCGCATGTCATTACAAGGGTGCAAGTTTGAGTCCTGCATAAGGCATGGGTTTTTACTTTTTAGTAATTGTCCTTCACTCTCATCTATCAATATCACCACTCATTGTCTCGAATAGCATTAATGCAATAATAGAGACGTTATGCTATGAAAACCAATCAAATAAACAAATAAAATAAAAGTAACTTATGAAATATTGAGTTTTAACCCGAGAGTTGTCGCGCCCCTGTTTGTAACGTTAGTAGTCGCGCCCGGTCCTTTAGACCGCATTATTTATTAGGGGCTAATAACGTTAGGATGACGTTTTGATTACCAATATAAGATACATTATCATATATATGACAGCATACATGGTTATATTAATCAATAATCAATTAAACACAGAATGTTGCAAACCTACAAAAAAATATAAAAATATGTTTTGAAACACCCTGTAGTTCAAATTATTAGCAAACCAAGACAGTAATATTATGCCAACACTGTATGTTGAAGAATAATCAACCTACAATAACAAAATACATGTCTCATCGTAGTGATTGAGTATGCATATTTTTGCCTCCCTTAGTAGTCGCGCAGCGGTCGAAAAGACCAAGCAACCGAACAGGACCTCTTATCTTAGTTGAAGTTCTGCAGAACACTGAATCGGGTATTGCACACTGGCTTCACAAATCTATTTTGGGAAGGTAGGCAGAACTAGACAAGTCAGGCATGCGCACTGTACAAATACCAATTGTTGAAAAAAAAAGTCGGTCTAAAAGACCACACGCGACTACTCTCGGGTTAAAAGTGATGTTCCACAATAACCGTGTCTTGATTATCTCGTAAAGCCATGGAAGAACTAATCTTCCTTGTTGAACTCCTCCCTTCTCCACGCTCACCATTTCACTCCCAACAGTGCTGATACAATTACTTTAATTATTTTTAAATATTGTGTTCATAATTATCATTATCGATTGTCAAAATGTTTTTTAATATTCATTATAGAATGATAATTTCTATCCCTTGTTTATTTTATTTACACCTGACTGGTTGAAATTCAACTACACAGCACTCTAGCTTTACTGTACGATGACGACTGTTTCAGATATCGCTACGGTGGTCGGCTTCGGAGCCGTCAGCCTACCCTTCATGCAGGCCTACCACCCCGTGCTGTCAACATGCGACAAACAGGAGAGATTTAGGGTAGGTTATATTCTAATCATGTTGTAGTCTTGTCCTACCAAAGCATGTGTTTAGATTGGAGAAGGGTTGACAGGTTGGGAAAGCATAGAAAACATAAAGCCCAGTTTGAAGGGCTGGGGGCGACAAAACTTTTCGCCTGCTGATGACAACTGCAGCTAATTTAAAGTTGTTTGTTACCTTAATCCACAATGCGTTTCGTCCTTCTGGGACTTGTCAGGCGGATGGTGGCAACAAAAAAATCACCTAACTACGTACAAACAAAACTCCCAACACGTAACCATACCTGTAGTAGGGCGATGGAAGAACTAAGTTCTGCATGCATGTTGTCATCATCAGCAAGGTTACTAATTCACACACCATTCATACTGAGACGCACCGTCAGCACAACCAGTAAGGGGGCTTCCCTCCCAACTCTAGTGCTCGGGAGACAAACATCCATGACTCACCCTGGATTTGAACCAGGACCGTTGGCCACAAGAGAAAGGCTGCCTGCTATTGCTGGAGCAGGGTGCCTCTTCATCTGTATACTTTCCCAACCTGTCAACCCTTTTCCAATCTAAACTAAACTATCCGGTTGGCCTTTTCCACACTTTGTAACAATATGTGTGTTTGTGTTACAGCTGTACTACACCAACGGACGGATGCTCGTTAAGCTAGCGGAGGCGATAGGTCGGCTAGTTCTCGCCGGCCGAGAGATGACTCGGCTGGCCGGCTTCACAACGAGGGTCACCGAGATCATCAAGGTCCTCAAGGACCTGAACGCAGGACACTACGAGCGAACCATGATCGCTAACAAGGACACGGCAGAGGTCAACGGAGTGGCCGGTGAGTAGAGCCCATCTTGAATACACTGGTGTGATATGGTGATTTTAAAATTTGTATTTAGTTTTACTAAATCAACAAATTTTTAATTTTGTTGAAATGAGATAAATTTAGATTTTTTAGTCGTATTTATTTATTCAGTATTTATTTATTATTGGAGCCTACACATCTTGTACAGCACTAATATCATTTTACACACACTAAAATGTATCTCAATAAATGTCAAGGGCCCAAGGCGGAAGTGAAACACACAACAGATTTAAGGGTGTAATGATTCATGACTTTTTCTTTTGAATCACCTTTTACGATCATCAGAGCCATGCTATTTTTTTATTTTACATTATTTAGATTAAGGGCGCGTCAACCGGGGCCAATTCTACCCCAGGACTAAACGGGGGAGGGGGGGAGTGCAACAATAAATTGAGTAAAAATACTTAACATATGAAAACATTTAGTACTGCGTATTAGGCCTTTTTGAAAAAATCAAAATGAACATGGAGAAAATGCTTATTTTGGCCTTGTACTGCTGTACGTCTGTTCAAACTGAAAGCCAGGGGATCTCGCAGACGTACTCCTGTTTGTTTTTCTCGCAAGACCAGTCTGCGACTCTTCCGACCCCCAGCTCCATCATCATACAGTCTGACCCGCTTGTATAGCTGGGGCGACCTGGGTACCACGTGTAAAACTTTGGCAGCTCCGACGTTTGACCTGAAATCATGAACAACATGAAACTAAATAAAGTGAAAAGTTAGAGCGTGATGTTTGTCTCAAGTTCTAAACGCTCGAAAATTCCACTTGCGAGCTCGCAAGTAGCGAGTGACATTTGATGGGTTGCGAGTAAACTAATTAAGCCTACTTCTCCACTCATCACAGTCTGTAAAAGCCAGCGATTTAGCCGAGGTCGTTTAATCGGTTCCCACTCAAACACCGAAGTTAAGCAGCCTTCGGGCGTGGTCAGGGGTAGAGTGGGTGGCAGCTCTTCCCTGAAACTCACGTATACCGCTGGTTAGAGCAAGTGGAGGGTTCGAGAGCTAGTGTAACGGCTTCGTTCTCCTCGACGTCTGCTCGGCAGTCCGGGTTAGTGGAGGAACCTGTATGACTGTCAAGGTTACACCGTCCTTTTGGCATAAAGCCGTTGGTCCCCTTGGTACTTTTCTAAAGGAGTAGGCTACGTGCCGGTACGGGTTTCCCCTCCTACCTTCTGTTCATACTTCATCCTCGTCTTATCATCACTCATCTTCTCGAATAGCCAAAGTGCTTTAATATGAGACGTTAAGCAATATCCAATCAATCCAATCAATCACCTGTATAAATAATCTAACAAAACAAAAACCAGATGAATTATACGGGGCGTGGGCCTCTACATGCAGGCCGATCGGGCTTAAAATTAAGGATGCCCATCGACATCGATTAATCGATTAATAATCGATGTCGAAGCAAATTTTTGACATCGATTTTTTATTTAAAACATCGAATCGATTTTTATGATAGAGATATTTTGTATTTTTTGCCAAATCCAAAACTTGCCAATTTCAAGTATAAATATTAAACTAATATAAAGCGCATAAAAAAATAAAATCCCCCCAAAAACGGTCTCTTAATTTTGTCCCCATCATTTTTCACAACTTTTTCATCGCGAGTTTTCAATGACAGCGCGCGCACACTGACGTGTCTATTGTCGCCTCGCCTGCACTGGCCGGCCGGCCGGCTGGCTACGCCCCGCCCCCTCCCCGCATCGAGCTCTCACTGCCTGCACTCGGGGTCAGTGACCTTGCCGCCAAGATTGAGGTTGGTCAAGGGATGTGCGACTGCGAGGGTGGTACATCCAGTCATCGACGTTGTTTCACTTGTGTTTTAGTCGGAGATTAAGTTGACGTGTTCTCTTCAGTCGGTTGTAATATCCATTGCAATCTGCAGTTATCTTTTAACAATTCTTATTATAATGTTGGATATTTTTCGTTTTTTGTCTGGTGATTTTTAATACAGACTTTTTGTTACAGAACAGTTATTTATTGTTCGTTTTAGTTTATAATATTTATTTTTATATTTTCGTAATAAAAACAAGTCTTATGTAAAATAAATTGAAATGATTTTGTTCCTAACATCATTGATTAAAGAAGGCTATAACATGTAGGCCTACTTCACTTGTTATCTTGTCGACCTTGAGTGCCTCTGAATTTCCGTCCGTCAGTACTAATAGCCTGCTACACAGTACACACCATATCAGCTGTTGCCTGCACGCACGTGTGAGAGGTGCTGATAAAACTTGTCTGCAGCAAGGGAGAGAGGATAGTCGCGTAGTATTTGCCTCCCTCCATGCAGCCCGGCGGCCGAGTTGTGCCAGATCAGCTATTGCGTAGGAGCGGGCGGGGTGAGGGGGGGGGGGAGAACTCGCCGGCCGGCCTGCATCACGGACTAGTGTTGACACTACTTGGCGTTCTCGGGAAACATGATACATACCTACTGCTCCGTTTTTTATGTAACTTCTCACGCGTATTATTTCGTACTGAACGAACCAGGACTAATATTTCACTACAAGGCGAATTTGGAATTTCGATGTCGATTTTTTTGGTTTCGATGTCGATGTCGGAAAAATTTCGACATCGCGATTTGACATCGATTTTTTTGATTCGATGTCGATGTTGGCATTTAACATCGATGGCACCTTACTTAATGCGCTATTATTCGTACTGCAACAGATGTCCCAGGATTTCTTA
>JAMZAV010012921.1:0-17910 GCA_024449915.1 Sweltsa coloradensis | reverse complement strand
AAATGATAGATAATAATAGTCTCACCTGCCACAAGGTGTGGAGTATAGCCTTGCCCTGAGCTGTTGCACACTCTTCTAGATGCGGATCCTTGAAGCTGCATGGGTGACGAAGTCAGCTAGGAACAATAGTAGTTGGGTTATTGGATGAGCGTAGCGAGCGAAGCGAAGATTCTATTCAGCTACACTGGAGAAAAAAATCCGGAATTTGTTTTTTTTTTTGTATTTTTGTCTGTCTGTTAACACGATTCCGGCTAAACCGATACTCCAATTGCGATGAAATTTTATGGAGACCTTCGAAATCTCTGAACTTAGAACTGCCACGTTTTTGAGCGCAATCGAAAAATTATTTCTCATAAAAATCGCAATTTTACGAATTTTTCGATTTTTTAAAAATTTCTTCGACTTATAACACCTACATGCTTTATCCGATTGATATGATTTTTGTACAGAAACTCAATTTTATGAATTAAGATATTCGTGTGAAATTTGAGCGTAATCGAAAAATTATTTCTCATGAAAATCGAAATTTTACCGGTATTATCTTTTTTTTAAACAATTCTTTGAGTTATAACACCTACATGCTTCATCCGATTGTAATAATTTTTTCACAGAACCTTAATTTTATGAATTAATATATTAATGTGAAATTTGAGCTCAATAGAATAATTATTTCTTATGAAAATCGCAATTTTACGATTTTTTCTTTTTTTAAATTACGATTAATTAAAAAAATTAAAAATTAAAGTTTATTTTTTATTTTATTTAAACTAATTTAAAAAAAATCTTCAACTTAGTAATGATTTTTTCACAGAACAACAGAAAATCCGCATAACACATGGCAGCTCAATGCACCAATTACGCTCATCCAACAACGCGGCGGGACTTAAGCGTTTTCCTAGTAATGTAAACAGTTTTTAGTGGCTTTTTTTTTAAATGTGTGCATTCTTTTTTATTTATTCGATGATCGAAGCGAGTGAAGTGAATTAAAGAAAAAACAAACGTAAGTTGAATTCTCCCTGTATAGCGGTTACTTCGATTTTATTAAAATTTTAGGGAACCTTTCAAATCTCTTTATTTCAGGGTAAATTCTTGATTTCTCGTGAAAATCTATTCATCTTTTTCAAATTTTCTCTTGAAATTATTTGCATTGATTACTTACGTTTTGTAAATTATGCCAACATTGACTTATTTTTACTATCTTAAAGTTTTTTTGTTCTATATTGTGTATTAACTATTATTCATTATGATTGTTAGATAAAGAATGTTATAGTATAAACGTATTTCAATACTTGTACGGCTAAATGTTTAGTATAAAATTAATAAGTGAGCATATTTTGTATTGCAAACGAAATAAAACTAGTTGATTGATTGATTGATTGATTAATTGGTTGGTTTATTAATTGATCGATTGGTTGGTTAATTAACTAATTGATTGAATGATTTATATAGTAAATGAATATCTAATTTGCAACTTACATATTTTGACGGTATACGCGGATCCCAGGAATCCTAGTAGGGCAACAATCAACACACACTTTGCTGTCATCTTCAGATCACCTTGCGATATCTAGTGTTACAGAACCATTAACCTTGACTCTCCGAAGGAAACTGAACGGTAGGCTCAAGATCCGCTGAAGATAGCGTGAAAAAGTGGGTGAGTGTTGACACAGAATGAACTTGATTCATTACGGAATGAGCAAGTTTTACTTTTTATCACGTCTTCGAAACTTTCTCGTCAATGTTTATTGAACATAGCGAAAAAGGTAGATGAAATTTCTCTTTCGTTGAATCACCTTGACTGCATCTTTTAGAGAGTAAAGGTTTTACTGACCTTATTGCAAGTGCAGAAACGTGTTATGGATTTTAAGTATTTTATAGTTGATTGATATGATGTGTATCTTCACATTCCAACGAAGCAGATTTATAATATTGTGTTGATCGAGAAATGATGATGATTTATTTTGCTTTACATCTCATAGTAATACACTAGGGCTATTCGAGACGATGAGTGGTGATAGACGAGGGTGAAGGACGATTACGAAATACCCATGCGTTATGCGGAGTTCGAACCCACGTCCTCGTAGACCAGCGCCCTAATCGCACCGCGGACGACTGCTGCTCCTCAAAACGTAATAGTGTTCTGTCTACAATGATAAAATCGTTTTTCTTCGTTAGAGAGAAAACTTTTATTTTTTACAAAACAAAACTCTGTTGTACAAATACAACTGCCACAAGGACACAGAATAAAAATAACATTCATTGATTAATAACAATTAAAAAGAGGTTTAAAATTTAAATACAAAAACAAGAAATGAGTAATACTAAAAAATTACATGTTTAGACCATAAAGGTGATTCCTAAGAATAGCAATGTAACCTTTTAATGCCGCCATTGAAACCTCTTGTATCAGTGATTTGCCTAATTTAAATGTATTGCGAAAATCAACAAAAAACTTTGGGATTGTCCCCCTTGCACCAACAAACAATCCGATGACATTTATTGGGTCTGCATGGTATTTGTCTGCATAGTATGGCATTGTTGGTTTGTATATGTCTTGTTTTTCAGTGTTGACTTGTTCAGCTTGATCTCCACTGCGTTCAAAGCGTATCGTTGGGTCAAGTATAAAACCTTCCCTTGTGGTTGAATTAACTGCTACTAGGGAAACGCCAAAGTCGTTGTTGGACGAGTGAGTGAGCCATGTGTTGAGTACCCGGTAACATTTCTTTTCTTCCCCTTACCTTAGACCTCCCTATAGCCTATCATAGGCTACAGTGGAGCATTTTGGCCTAAACTATGGCCTAAACTTTTACACAACTCCCGGAACAACAATCTACCATTAAGCAAGACCCGGCAGTCACACGGAATATTCAGTTGAAGACTGCCAACAACAGCAACCTCCGGCACAGTGATTTCCACCAATACCCTATTATTTATACGAATATAATTATCAAACTTAAATGCAAATGTTCCCGGGTCGGCGGGTACTCACCACATGACTCGCTCACTCGTCTTACTATGACTTTGGCATTTCCCTAGTCTAGTTGGCTAAAGCGCCCTTGTAGCCGAAATGTGGGAGACGTGGGTTCAATCCCCTGGTCGGGAAAGATTTTGTAATTTCTAGATTGTATTTAAAAAATAATTAAACATGTTTTGAAATGCATATAACGCAGTGTAGTCCATCATCTGTGGCAATAGGGCCTACTATGGTAAACATAGCCAGTACGAAATACGTGAAAATATGCATTGCATATAAGCGGAATTTGGGGGTACCTTGACGTCCAACATTCGACTGACCTTGCATGGGCACGGCATTACACGGCCAGGCGAAAAACAAACAAAAAATATATTTTCAAAATCTAAAACATTGTCGTTAAAATAATTTCTAAACATTGGAAGTCTATTTTTCAGTTTATCATTTCTTGTAGGTTTAAATCGCAATGAATCTTGCTGAATTTGTTAGCAGTTCTTAATAAACTCGTACCGGATGTCTGTTTAAAATTTCAGCGCAATCTGTTCAGCGATTCGGCTGATTTTCAACGTACACACACACACACACACACGCACGCACGCACGCACGCAGAAAAACAATTAGGGCCGTTTAAGTCGAATGGAAATCACTACGTTCGCTACGCTCACTCGTTCAATGATGTCGATCCGCCGAATACTTCCAAGTGCAGACAAGCCGTTCACTTCTTCAGCTACTTCCCAGCCCAGTTTCCGAAATTGATTGGCGATTAGAGACCGGACATGGTTATGACGACTGTTCCTATAAGTAACTCTCCATGTTTGCAGAAGCCAAGAACGTGAGGAAGGGTTTCTATCTCGCTATCTACTATCTAGGGCGACAGTCGTTCGCCCGCAGCCAAGCGCACGCGACTGCTAGTAGGCGATGATAACTTGACCCTGTATACAGCTACCCGAGTTGGGGGATTTTCAGCTATCTGCACACGCCGCCCCGAAAGATTTACAATCTTGAAACTCGGTATATGACCTGATATGTGGTCCATGACACACCAAAAAAAAATCAGCCCGATCCGATAACCCGTTCTGTGTTAAAAAAAGTGCGTAAAAATTGACGAAAATCTTTCGGCTGGCTGGCTGGTTGGTTGGTTGGTTGGTTGGTTAATTGGTTGGTTGCGGGGGGTGGGGCGATTCTGCCAGAGAGGAATAAGAGCCTACAGAGAAAACGGTGCATCTTAAAACTATGAAACGTGGACCACACTTAGATGTACCTCAGACTCACATACTTCCGCCGAGAGACAAGCAATATTCCACCCCCAACACCCCCTAAATCATCCCCTAAAATTAAAATAATTCATAGCTCTAACCCAAAATTGAATTTTTAATCAAATTAGTTATCAAAATTATGTTCTTATGTGTTTTAACCTAATAGGCCTATTCTCATTATATAAACCACATATTGTCAACCCCCATCCCTAATAGTTTATATTATTTTTACCTTGATTTCCAGCATTCACCACGAAGGCACCTAATGAGTTATCATCATGAAATTTGACATGTTGGTACATAATAATATGAAAAATAATCCCCCGAGAGGCAAGCGATATTCCACCCCCAATACCCCCTAAAATTGGAATAATTCGTAGCTCTAATCTAAAATTGATGTTTTATTCAAATTAGTTAATAAAGTAATTAAAATTATGTTTTAATGTGTTTTAACCCAATCGGCCTATTCTCATTTCCTAAACCCCATTTTTCAACCCCCATCCCTTATAGTTTATATTATTTTTACTTTGGTTTCCAACATTCACCAAGAAGGCACCTAATGAGTTATCAGCATGAAATTTGGCATGATGGTACATACTAATATGAAAAATAATTTGCCGAGAGGCAAGCGATATTCCACCCCCAACACCCCCTAAATCATCCCCTAAAATTGGAATAATTCATAGCTCTAACCCAAAATTGAATTTTTATTCAAATTAGTAAATTATGTTTTAATGTGCTTTAACCCAATCGGCCTATTCTCATTTCCTAAACCACATTTTGTCAACCCCCATCCCTAATAGTTTATGTTATTTTTACCTTGATTTCCAGCATTCACCATGAAGGCACCGATTGATTTATCAGCATTAAATTTGACATGATGGTTCATAATAATATGAAACATAATAATCCGCCAGAAGGCAAGCGATATTTCACCCCCACTGTTCCCTACCACCCTTAACTTTGGGAAAAACTTTAGGTCGTATTTAATACAATTTTAATATTTTAATTGCTGATTAAAATTATGCGTCAATGTGTTATATTCCGGTCAACAAATCATTTACACAAACACCCAAGACGACTTTAACCATAGGAAATTTAATAAAAACATTGTATATTGCCAACCACAGATTGTAAACAAAAACAAAAGATGGTAGCTTTTGTTTCTAGACAATCTGTTTTAAAAGGCACTGCATCCACCGTCACACCTATTTCACGTATTTCACGCCTTGATATGATACAAACAACAAAAAGATGTGATATCCCCCCAAAATACAAAAGTTTGTAAAAAAAAAAAAAACGGCAGCCAAGCTCTCCTTCCAAAGTCTTCGGCTGTGAATGCTGTGAGATATATAAGTTGAGCCAAGCATTTCATTCTTTCTCCCTAGTTTCGCATTGAAAAGAAGTAAGATCATTTCGCCTGTTGACGAGCGCCAAGCCAACCATTTTCGTGGTAAAAAAAGTAATAATTTTAAACTCAAAATCATAAAAAAATTACTTGGCTATTGATTTTGGTACGAGGACTCTAAAACGAAAAGATAAAAAGATAGGGATAAAGAATGAAATGCTTGGCTCAACTTATATATCTCACAGCATTCACAGCCGAAGACTTTGGAAGGAGAGCTTGGCTGCCGTTTCTTTTACAAATTTTTGTATTTTGGGGGGATACTATATACTGTAGATAGAGACTGGGTGAAAGTTAAAAATTATGTTAAAAAGGTGTTGTAGCAAAGGAATCTTAGATAGCCAACTTTAAAGAAGCGAATTTTGGTGTAAAGGGGAAGGATTTCTGGATTGATTTTCATTTAAAGAAGAAGGGGTTGTGGTGTAAATTGCATTAATTTTTGCATTTAATCATTTATTTGTTTTAATATTATAACGATAGTAAAAATATATATTTAGTTAATAATACAAGTTGCTTAATCATAATAAACTCCACAATAGAACGAATACAGTGCCTGAGTAAAATGAGTTTAACTGTTGCTTGAACTATTTTTTTTTACAATTTTTAATTTCCAGCTAATTTCGAAATATATTCTGACCGCTTTTAAACTCAAATTTTCACATAAACAAAAAACGAAAGTTTTTAAGGTTTTTGATAAAATATATACACAAGCGATCAGAAAACATTTAAAACATTTTGAATAACTGTCTCCTACTGAAGCATTATTTTTTTTTTAAATTGTCGGCCCCACATGACTATATCATTCGCTTCATGCATCTTTGTGTTAAACATTGTAGGCTAAAAAACACTGGCCGACCTGTCTTGCCATGTGACAAGTGAATAGGGAATATGCATGATTGTCCAATATATATATATATAGGAAGTAGATAGTCCTTCATTTCTCAATACCAATACTTTAAATTTTAAATTTTTTTTGAGGGCCAAAATTTGTTATTTTATATTTCCCGCCCATTTATTTCTAAAAGCTCTCTGACGTCACCAGCCTATATATTTTGTCACGGCCGCCTAGATGAACGGTAAAATACCCTTTTTAGCAATAGTCTTTTGTTCATGCAACAAAAGTTTGGTGTTGAATTTCCTTTTCAAGAATTGTTATCAAAACTATGATTTTAATAAATATACGGACAAAAACTAGAATTATAATACTAAGAAAACGCCAAAGTCGTTGTTAGACGAGTTAGTGAGCCATGTGTTGAGTACCCAGTACAAGACTGGATCTAGACAACGTTGGTCTTTTCTCCCTAGCATATCATAGGCTTGAGGGGCGCATTATGGCTTTGCAGTTGACGCACCCTCATAACAAATAAACCTATATACAAATCAACCTGTATGCAGAAGTTCCCGGGTATTCAACACATGTCTCGCTCACTCGTCTAACAACGACTTTGGCGTTTCCCTAGTCTAGTTGGATAAGGCGCCCTTATACCCGGAATTTGGGAGGCTTGGGTTCAATCCCTTGATCGGGAAATATTTTGTAATTTCTGGATTGTATTTAAAAAATTATAAATCATGCTTTGAAATGCATTTTACGTAGTTTACTATAATATCATCTGTGACAATAATACTACGGGAATCATATAGTTCATACGAAATACCTGTAAAGGTTGCTCCGAGCGAACTTCGGGGGTATCTTGAGCGTGCAAGATTCGATACACCTTGGTCACTGCACGCAATTTTCACAGCCTGACAAATAACATAAAAAAACAAAACATTATCGTTAAATTAAATCCACACTATGTAGTCTTATTTTCAATGTATTATTTCTTATAGATTTAAATCGTATAATGGATCTAGCTGATTTTGTAAGCAGTTCTCAGTCAACTCGTACCGGATGTCTGTTTAATATTTCAGCGCAATCTATTCAGCGATTTGGCATATTTTTATAGTACACTCACCCACACACACACACACAGAATGACCGAAGTGCCGTTTGAGTTGAATCGTAGACTTCAGGTGCTGCGCTCCCTCGTCTAATTATTTACATGTTCAAAGAGTAAATTTTATCATATTAAAACAAACAATTTATCAAAATGTGCTTTTAGAACCTATATAATCTCCGAAAACATGTTATTTTATGAATAATTACGCAATTGGTGGATTGGTATCATGAAGGTTGGTGACGTAGTGCCCATTTTCCCCAAAAAATATTAAGAAAACTTTGAACTTATTTTACGAATGAAAATATTTTCAGAACAATGAAAATAAGCTATTTTTGTGTTAAGGAAGGCTATCCAAAGCTGGTAGAACTATAAAGTACGGTTATGCAAATTCCCTATTACAATAACAACAATCAAAACTTCATCGTCTGTTTGCTATCCTCAGTTTGATGCCTCCTCGCGGCAACATCAAGAAGGCTATGGGATCCATTAGCAGTGGAATCGCCGTCTGCTTCTCACAGACACTCACTTCGTAGTTTGAGATGAACGAACAAATACCGATCTTGGTCTGCATCAAGCCGAATCTTAATCCTGAAACACACATACTTATAATTACTACTTAATTTGCTACATCTACTTGTTTAGGTTGCAAAGAAATCGCTCCATAGGCATACCCTAATTTTGTTCCAAAGTCAAGGAACATAATTATGTTTGTAACTATTCATTGAAACTTAATAGTTTATGCAAATTCTATTTCGCCAAGACCGATGACTTGTTTAGTATGTAGTTGAAAACAAATGAAAGCTTTTTTCAAATTTTCAAATTTTATTCCTTGTGTTTAAATTGCAACATAATGGGCTGATTTTGTAAATTTTAGCGCAATGAAATTCCAATACTAATACTAATTCAGCAGCTGACTATTAACGCACATACACACAGTCACAGAATCACAGAATTTAAGTGTCGTTTGACTTGAATTGTAAGACTCATTCGCCGAGCTCCGTCGTCTTTTTGTGTTTGTATGTGCAGTCAACAGCAAATGGATCTTTTATGACTCGATTAAAAATGGTTTAAAGTAAGGGGTAAATAATATTATATAATTAAGATCGTGATGTTAGTTTTTGCCAAGAATATATATTTTGGAAAATTGTATCGGTATTTTCAACAATAATTCTTAATCTACGCTTATTGGGCCTAAGCAAGAATGCAAATTTTTAATTTCTGATGACTGTCAAGGTTAAACCGTTTTTTTTTCGGATGGGACGTAAAGCCGTTGCTCCCCTTGATACTTTTGGAAAGGAGTAGGCTAAGTGCCGGTACCGGGTTTCCCCTCCGCCCTTCTTCTTCTTCATGCATCGTTTTTAATCATCAGTTGTTATACAGGTCACTCTAAATGGCAAACAATTCTGTGTATGTGGAAAACCAATCGATAAAAAAACTCTAGCTGTAGGAATAGTTATTAATAGTTATATTAATAGTTATTATTTAGACGTACCTATGCATATCCTGGGCCCCTCACCAAAGGGCATGTAGGTATAGTGATGCCTCTGACTCTTGGCTTCCTCTGTGAAGCGGTCAGGGTCAAACTCGTCAGGGTTGGGGAAGTACTGAGGGTCGTTCTGTATCGCGTGGATGGGCACCACCACAGGTGTGCCAGGCTCGACTAGAACTTTAGTCCCTGGTACTCCTCACTCCTCACTCCTCACTCCTCACTACTCACTACTCACTACTCACTACTCACTACTCACTACTCACTACTCACTACTCACTACTCACCTATGCATATCCTGGGCCCCTACCAAAGGGCATGTAGGTATAGTGATGCCTCTGGCTCTTGGCTTCCTCTGTGAAGCGGTCAGGGTCAAACTCTTCAGGGTGTGGGTAGTACTGAGGGTCGTTCTGTATCGCGTGGATGGGCACCACCACAGATGTGCCAGGCTCTAGGAGAACTTCAGTCCCCGGTACTACTCACTACTCACTACTCACTACTCACTACTCACTACTCACTACTCACTACTCACTACTCACTACTCACTACTCACTACTCACCTATGCATATCCTGGGCCCCTCGCCAAAGGGCATGTAGGTATAGTGATGCCTCTGGCTCTTGGCTTCCTCTGTGAAGCGGTCAGGGTCAAACTCGTCAGGGTTGGGGTAGTACTGAGGGTCGTTCTGTATCGCGTGGATGGGCACCACCACAGATGTGCCGGGCTCGAGTAGAACTTCAGTCCCCGGTACTACTCACTACTCACTACTCACTGCTCACTACTCACTACTCACTACTCACCTATGCATATCCTGGGCCCCTCGCCAAAGGGCATGTAGGTATAGCGATGTCTCTGGCTCTTGGCTTCCTCTGTGAAGCGGTCAGGGTCAAACTCTTCAGAGTTGGGGTAGTACTGAGGGTCGTTCTGTATCGCGTGGATGGGCACCACCACAGATGTGCCGGGCTCTAGTAGAACTTCAGTCCTTGGTACTCCTCACTACTCACTACTCACTGCTCACTACTCACCTATACATATCCTGGGCCCCTCGCCAAAGGGCATGTAGGTATAGTGATGCCTCTGACTCTTGGCTTCCTCTGTGAAGCGGTCAGGGTCAAACTCTTCAGGGTTGGGGAAGTACTGGGGGTCGTTCTGTATCGCGTGGATGGGCACCACCACAGATGTGCCAGGCTCGAGTAGAACTTTAGTCCCCGGAAGTTGGTACTCCTTGGTGCACACGCGCATCAAGAAGGGGAAGACTGGGTACTTGCGCATAGTTTCTGAGAGAACAAACAACACAAAATAATATAAGCATTTCAGACAAAATTAAGGTCTAATACTGATGTAAGCTGGATGCGGATTTAAAATATGTTATATATATTTAAAAGTGTCAGCTGTATCCCATATAACCCCGATATAAAACTATCAATTCAATCTTAAATGGCAGCTGGCCAATTGACTTTGGATGACCACGGAGATCCAGTGAACTAATCAATATAAAGTATAAGTTTATGGAAACAAATAAAATTACAAATATAACAAAAGTATGAAATTAATGGTTATGAACACTATGAGGCAAAATTATGACAGAATGCTTTAAAACAGTGGAAACAATTTAGCTCTAGTATATCGCGTTAATATTTTCAGAAGACAGTTGTGACCTGCAAAGTCATCCATCATTCATTACAGACAAAGTAATGCAAAGAGAAACTGAGGGAATATAGTACACATTTGGAAGTTAGCAAATAGCTATTCGCTCGGCCAAGACACATCCGACGTATATGACACTCTGTTAAGTTGTCAATAAAGCGTACATGGACGGCCCTACAGTCACAGATTTTCAAAATTTTGTCTTAATCAGCTAGAAAAATTCACGGATGTGGTCAATTTTGGAGTTCTTTACAAAACCAAAATTCGTGAAAGAAACTAATTTATTTTGTATAAATCATTTTAAAACCAATTTTAGAAATGTGTTACTGCGGAGCCCTATATTTTCCAGTTTCTTGTCATATGTTCAAAATTTAAGACACCTGTGGTGTCAGTCAGCCTTGCGAACAGCAATTTAAATAAAACGCATGTCCTATACTCTCTTTAAATCAATACAAAGTTACTTAAAGTTCAACTAAAAAACAAATTAATTCAAACAAAAAACAGTTTGTCTAGGAAACAACAAACAAACAAAAATTTGAAACTAGAAAACTTGATCGTTTGGGAAGATTCTATGACTTATCTTTCCTATAAGAATGCAATGTTTAACTTTTTAGAAGAGTGTAGCTAGAGCCTCATTTGTGTGGAGAGCAAGAATTTTACACTTCTACAAATAATACGCAGACTCACCTGAAACTACCCTGTCCAAGTAATCCATACTCAAGATGGCTTCGTAAGTAAGTTTTCCTCCATGCTCGGCTATGGCTGAGTCTATTTCGTCCCTCACTCGATCCTGGATGTCCGGTCTTAAAGCCAATTCATAAAGACAAAAGCTGATGGTACTAGAAGAAGTTTCGAAACCTGCGGTGAAAAATATAAAAACCTGCGCCGCAATTTCGTTAATGGTCATTCCATTAACATCGTAGATATTCGTTTTCTTTTGAACCTTGCTTGAAGTAATTTCACTATTGAAATTCAGGTCGATCTCTTGATTTTTGTTCTTGATGTCGATCATCAACTGTAGAAAGTCCTGGCGCGAAATCTTGTTCTTTTCGCGATATTCTACCGTTTCCTTGACGACTCCCAGGAAGAATTCTGACAGATCACGTGGCAACATTGGCATGTTAACAACGTCGCCGATCTTAGGGACCGCGAAGAACAGCAAACTCCGCACAGCAGAGCGCATTGTCGGTTCTAAAACTCGTCGTCCCATTCTCCTAAACTCCGAGTCCGGATTCTTGAGTGAGTTACTGTTGATGCCGAATGCGCACGAGGAGATTACGTCAGTGGTGTACTTGGACAAGATATCTTGGATCTGTATCAACACAATATTATTATAATAAAACATTATGGAACTTGGAAGGTTGCCTGTTAAAAATCAGCTGACAATCTGAAATAAAGGGTTTTAGGCCGAACAGTAGTTTCAGACAAAGGTGAATTCTGGGATTGATTCTTAATCAATATTTGATACTTTGTTACTTGTTTTAACTAATACCAGTTTGATTGCATCATTGCTGCATGTTTGGTAGAATTTCTATGTCACATCCCTAGAACTCTTATGGATTTGGTGTTTTACTTATTTATTTGTTTGTTACTATTTCACTTTTATTATTATTTATTTATTTATTCCAACATGACATACAATCACATTGCTGGAGGTAAGAAATTAGAGCATAGCCCCATAACACAAAGTGTCTTACCACCAGGACAATATACAAAATGCAATAATAGAATATACAAAATACATTCAAAAATATAAAACACATAATAACAATATACTCAATTATCTCCATATAAGAAAACACAAAATATCACAAAAAATTACTCATAGATAACACACATAAATGTAATATAAAATGATGGCAAGTGTGAGAGTGAATTTGAGTGTGAATATGAATATGAGTGTATGTGTACATGTGAGTGAGTGGTATTCGTGTTAACTGGTATGATCTTGACTGTTAATTAAAGTTATTCTAAGGTCTCTCCGAAATTTATGAAAATCTTGTTCTGTGCGGACCTCATAAGACATAGCATTCCAATCTCTAACAGATCGACAGAAAAAACCTTGCTGATACTGCGTTGTTCTAGCAAAGGGAGGTATCAGAGTAACAGCTCTACCGTATCTGCATGAGCGATATTATCCAAGTTGTATTCTGGTCAATGGATCCAGGTCGACTAGCCCGTTAAACATTTTCTTCAGAAAAACGATTCCCAACTCCTTTAGGTGATTTTCCAGAGTAAGTATATCACACATCTTCGTTCGTTGTTGCCTATTCAAGTCTTTTCTTTTGGTGATGAATTTTGTCGCTCTATTCTGTAGAGATTCTAATTTGAAAGCATTGGCCTTCGAGGTTGGATGCCATGCAGGACAACCATAGGACAGTGTAGGTCTAACTAGGCATAAGTACACAGTCTGCTTGACCTGACTACGTGCACCATGCAATGTTCTGGATAAAAAGCCTAGAAGCTTAGCAGATTTTTCCTCACTATTTCAGTCTGAATGTTCCATTTCAAATCCTGAGTTATTGTTATACCTAAGAGCTTAATTTTGATTTCCCGTTTAATGTAACAGCCATTGATTTTGAAAACTATTGCAGGTGCTTTTTTGGATTTTGTCAAGGTAATATGGCTGCATTTATTTTCATTAAGTAACATTTGGTTCAGTTCACACCATAGCTCAATGTTTTCAAGGTCCTTTTGTAATATATCCACATCAGTTGCTGACTTGATGGTTCTGTAAATAGTACAATCGTCCGCATATAGTCTTACTTTGGATTCCACACACCTGGGTAGGTCCATCATAAATATGGTGAATAGTAAAGGACCAAGTACCGATCCTTGGGGCACTCCAGATGTAACACGAAAATCAGAAGAGTCAGCACCATCAAAGACAACCTTCATGCTACGTCCTAAGAGAAAACTCTCAATCCAGTCAAAGACCTTACCAGATATGTTGAATTCTTGAAGCTTCATGAGAAGTCGTTTGTGGAGAACCCTATCAAACGCTTTCGCCCAGTCCAATGTGATGACTTCCACGCGGCTACCGGCCTCAGAATCAATGGCGTGCTGCCAGTCATCAATTGCTCCTGTCAACATAGTCACACAGGATCTTCTCGGCAGGAACCCATGTTGCTCGATATTAATTCCCCTTACTTCTTTCAAATGATGTAATAGCCTAGTGTTGACAAGTTTTTCCATTACTTTTCCCAATACCGATGTAAGTGATATCGGTCGATAATTCTTGACATCATTACGGTCGCCACCTTTATGAACCGGCACAACATTAGCTTTCTTCCATTCATTTGGTATTTCACCATTTCTCATGGACATGTTATACAGAGAGCACAATGAGGGAGCTATGAAGGTCGCACATTTATGAAGAATTCTACTTGGCACACCGTCAGGACCTGTCGCTCCATCTGGGCGTATTCTCTTTAATGCATTGAAAACTTGTTGCGTGGAAAAACACATAGTGCTGAGAGTTGAAGATTTCTGTGATGTTCGTAGTTGGGGTGGACACAAATCACTATTATCAGAGGTGCCTGCAGAAAAATTGGTAGAAAAATTGTTCGCAAACTCTTGAGCTATTTTTCTCGAATGAGTTTCTTTCACACCATTAATGAGGTAATGATGAGGGGCTGAACTAACTATTTTAATTTTTCCATGAACATACTTCCACAACTGTTTTCCGTTGCCTCCTCGTAATTTCCAAATATAATGTGCATGTGCTTCCCTTACAACAGATTTTGTGCAATTCCTCTGAATTCTGTATCTTTCCCAGTTTTCATCAGTTTGATGTGATTTCCAGTGTCTGTAAAGATGGTCTCTTTTGTGTATTTTCTTTATTATTAATTTGTTTATCCATGGAGCCCTGCGTTTTCCTTTAAAATTGCATTTAGGAATTGAAGCATCCACACATTGCCAGAACACCGATTTCCACCTACCCCAAGCGTTGTTTATACCTTCATCCTCTTCTTCACAAAATAAGGGTAGTTTTTCCTCCAGTTGCTTTTCTAGTTCCGTCCAATCGGCCCTGCCATAGTTATAAGTAATTTTCTGAACTATTTTAACTTTGGGCATTAGACAATGTAGACCAAACAATACAGCCTTATGATCGCTGACACCAGTTACAACCTCCAAGTCCACAAAGTTATCAGGATTGTTAGTAAGAACAAGATCAAGAATCGACCGTGAAGTAGAAGTGACACGGGTGGCTTCTTTAACCATTTGATGTGGCAACGCACTGTAGAACGAAGTAAGGAAGTCATTGGCTAGAGGGTCCAGTGGTATGCTGCAGTCATTATGGCTCCAATCAATTTTAATGTTAAAGTCCCCACACAGCATTATCGTATCATACTTGTGTTGAATGTCCTGCACTTTATTTATTGATTTTATTAGTTCACTATTTGTAGCCGCGGAAGCATTGGGTGGTCTGTAGGCGGACCCAACGAGGTATTTCTTACTACCACTTGAAAACTCTACCCACACTACTTCCGATTCTGTATCCAGGTCAATTACATGAGTTGGTTGCAACTCAGGCTTTGTCGCGATTAAGACGCCTCCTCCTCTCTGCTTACCTTTTCCTGTACCACCTCTGTCTTTTCTAAATACAATGTAGTCATCCGGCAAAGCTTCCTTGTCCCCAATTGAGCTATCTAACCACGTTTCACAGCAGCAAATCACTGATGTATCTTTTGCCTCAATCCATGCTTGTATATCCGCGTATAGCTTTTTATTGACCATGCTTCTTGCGTTGAACGAGAGAAATGTGATGTTCCTTTTTTTATTCTGAGTATTTGTTTGCACATCTTGTTCCAGCCCTTTCTTAAAGTTATTGTTGAAAAGTGAATCGTACAGCGTAGGCATACAACATCCCTAACACGTCCACTGCACCGATTTGGTACCTATGGTTTGCGATATTTGACGTAAGGTAATTTGCACATGTACGGTGTGTCTGTTTTCCACAACTATTGCATTCCATAAATAACTGATTCCGGCGCCCAGTCTTGTTACACAAAGTATATCTTAAACCGTGTGGTCCCAGTGAAGTTTTGAGTCAGAGGTCCAGGGTTGAGCTCAATGTCACCGCAGAGCGCTAATAGTAACAATCCAGTGAAGACGAATCTGATGGACGAGGCCACGCCTCTCCTAGCTGGCACTATGTTTCTTAGCAAGCCTACCAAGGCTTAGGTGTTTACTTCCCGTAGCACAAAGAGTCATAGAACATATCCTGCAATTACTCACAATAAGCATCCTCTCCAATACTGGATGATCCATCATTAGGCGCCTAGTATTAAAATCCTTCATAGCGTCTGTCTTACATCTGTGTATAAAACAATTTATAAGAATGTATAGACACAATAGACGTACCACGTACCACATAAATCCACCTCTCTTCATTTTGATGTAAATGATTACCTTCTTACGTTGTATTCAGCAAATATTTTCCAGCTGTCAAAAACATAATTTATCAAAACAGAAGCCTAAAATGCATTTTGGCAATTCGTTGTCACGGTTTCGCAGTAAAAACATCCAGTTGAAAAAGCAATTTCAAACTTCACTTTTAAAATCATTATAACTAAGTGTAATACAAATATGATTTACTCCTAATAATACCACACGATATTACTTTTACACTGAATCTATTAATGCCACATTCAAATAAAACAATAAACTCATTCTATAAGAAAATGCGAAATAACGAGAAGAGCACTGATGTTTACCTTATGTTTTAAAATCACCGCCTTATTTATTAATTTACCTTACCTTAAATTAGAGCAATTGTTGCCATTTTACATCAATTGTGTTCAAAATTTAAAAACTTGTGATACACACACTTTAAAAGGTTCTATTCTCAAAGGTTGTACTGTTTTACACGTGTATCACGTGTTTCTGTATTTTTATTAAGCTTCATGTAAAAACATGGCAGCAATACCGTATTCAAATAGTAACAAACAAATTAAAATGCTAAATCTGTAAAAATTCTAGTGATGAACAGGTCTTAATATTAATAATTAACTAAATTTAAAAAAATCAAATTTAGAGTCTACCCACTTAAGTCATATAACAGGTTTTCAGTGGGGAACATTAAAGCAAAGTGACCAAGCCAACCCTGTAGGCCCTGACGCGATCGACGAGTGAGCGATAACCAACCAAAGATCGATATTTTTTAAAAGGAAATATAGCAATCAGTGGTATGGACAGTGCGAACACCAGCGGATCAACGCCAGAATCAACAAGGCCGATTCAGAACAACTTCGAATTTATTGTGTGCCTCGTTGCTTTGACGGCTCCAAAGTCACCGTTAACAAATTTCTAAGAAAAGAAAGAACTGATGGACTGAAGTCTAAATCAGAAGTAAAAAACGGAGCCTTACGTCTTCCAGGACTTCCTTGACCTTCGGGGATTTATTATACATGCTTCAATAATAAATAAATAAAAACATTCGTATTTAGAGTTTACCCACTCTGTCACATAACTGATTTTTAGTGACAAAATATTTCTATCCCAAAGACTTCGGGAATTATTTTATAAAACTATTTGTGTAACAAATTAAATACAATTAAAATAGTCGTTAGTTATTTTCATATAATCCCCAGACATTGGTCCACTGGCGTGACTATTTGAAGCTATCTTGAATAGGTCAGTTTGCATGTCAAGGAGCGATTTTTAGCCCAAATATTTTTCAAGATGGCTGTCAGATTGACAGGTGAGCATATTAGCCATTTACACCAAATGATAACTAAATACCCTCATGCAATAACTTATTATTGTTTCTGTTTGTGCATTCCCATGCTGCACAAGCTAAAACCATATCAAAATAATACAGGAAAATACTTAATCGCCTCTTAAAGCCGAAATTGAAACGCCAAATCGCCATCTTGAATAGGTCAGATTGACGCTTTAATTTGCTACGCTTGTGCCTGTACGGACGTATTGGAGTCTGGGGATCAAGCCTACCTACTATAGATGTTTAATACTAGGAAAACGCGCCAGTCCCGCCGCGTTGATGGATGAGCTTTTTTGTAAGTTTTTAGTTTGCTTAGGACCACTTTTCTTTTGCAAGTGTTTTTTTAATACATTGTAGGTGATTGTTGTCAAGTTTCTATTGTAACTTGTTAATTGTTTTTATAACCCTCAAAAAAATCATATTAAAACCTTTTTCCTATGAATTCTGGCTAACTTTTTCAACTTTTTCTTTCAGAAAGC
>JAMZAV010012920.1:0-16830 GCA_024449915.1 Sweltsa coloradensis | reverse complement strand
TTTTTCAAAGGTTAGGTGTTTAAATTTTTTTTGATAAGAATCTCGAGTTTAAACCAGTGGCGTGCAGAGGTTCGATAGGGACCGGCGCGAGCGCGAGCGCGATTAGGTATACCAGGTATACAAATGGGTACACCCACCCTCATGAATGTACTTGCGCTGGGTTAAACTGGTTAAACTACATGCAAATTATTGCAAAAATGTCCAGAAAAGTAGGTTTATTAGAAGATTGTGTAAGTTTTTAAATATTGATTCAAAAATTAATATTTATCAAGCAATTATTGCTCCACATGTGGATTAATGTGTGTGAATTAAAATGGGATTGATCAATGATCATATTATTCAGAAAATCCAAAATAGAGCTATGCGGTATTTTGGGTGTTCGACGTAATAATAGTGTTAAATACACTATTACTTAAAATTAAAAATTACAAACAGACTGGTGCCCGATTATCTATCTAATTTGATTATAAAAATGCGATGCACTCAGTTCCATCTTCGTAAGCCCACTCATACCAACTTGTTTGTACCTGCATGAGACGTTCCGTCATGGAGTTTATTTAAACTCCATGGTCCCAGCAAGAAGCATTATTAAAAAAATGGCTACAGTAATGCTACAATCAACAGAGCTTTTAACCCATCGACGTTTCATTAAAAATCGCTGCGCAGGACCCCTGACACCATTATTTTTTCCCGAAATGGGGTTGCGGAGCGCACCTCAGCAAAAAATTCACTGCTCCAACAAAAATAACCCAAATTTACTTGAAAAAAAAACTAAAATGTAGCCTAAATAAATGTCTAGGGTGTATGAACTTCCTTCGAATTTTTCTTGGTGTCAAAATATCACACCCCTCATCTTCGTCATATCCTTCAAAATATTGCAAATAAGCTGCGCTAGGCTACGCGCAGGTGACAGAAACATTGCAAGAACTGACAAAAAAGGGGGTGAGGTGGAACTGGACGCCCGCTCATGAGGTAGCTTTTGAAAGAGTGAAAAACTTGTTTGTTGAGTCTATTCGCCTTGAAAAAGAAACGACACGCGCCAAGCGGAAAAAACGGCGAAACGCTCAGATGATGTCGCTCTGGAGGTGGGTGTGGCGCTTGCGTTTAAAGCTACACGGCGCGGCGAAGTTTTCGTCCAAGATGATGTCGAACAGTGAACGATATTGTTGTGTTTTGAGTTGCATATAAGGTTAAGCCACTAAGCCAACCATTAAAGACGGCACAATTATACCAAAGAAGATGACATAGCAATAAATAAAGTAAGAGGTTCTCAAAGTTTTGTGAGAATACAGGCCTGATTCTAAGTAAATTCCGAAGATGGGTATTTACTTTATATTTTTTCTAGCTGACGGTGTAATAATAGGGGTTAGGCCTCAAGGTTTAAAAACAAACAGTAAGTATTTCGATTTTAGAACACGAACAATAATATTGTAGGTATGGATTGTAATCATAATAACAATAATAATTGTACTTTTTCAGTATAGAATAACACACAAAAACAAAAAATTTTGAAAGAAATACAGCAAAACCTTACACACTCAAAAGGAATGAGATCTAAAAAAAGGGCCAAGCTCATCTACCCTTCCACATAAACGTACAGTGTCCCATAACAGCATCCTCGAAAAGCTTTTCAAAATAGAATTTGCGATTATTAATTTAACGTAATAGTTTATCAAAGTTCTTTTTTTGTAATTAATTTAAACGTAAACATGCAAATTCTTTTTTGCCAAGCTTTTCGAGGATGCTGTTATGGGACACTGTAGTTTATGTGGAAGGGTAGATGAGCTTGGCCCTTTTTTTAGATCTCATCCTTTTGAGTGTGAAAGGGTTTGGCTGTATTTCTACAAGTTTTTTTTTATGTGTTTTGATCTCATTACTTTTTCAAGTTCCTTTACAAAATTATTTGCTAAAATATAATTTTTTTATCAAAGTTGATTTAAAATTTTCATGGTATTAGCAGAAAACAATATAGGATGTAAAATATCTAGGACCCCGGGTTCATGTACATCCTGGGTATAGGTGGTATAACCATGGTATAACGACGGTATAAGGACTGGACCCCAATCTTGAGTTCGTGGGAGATGAGTTGAAAAACGCAATTTGAAAAAAGAAGTCGTTTTTGTTTTCGAAGGAATTGGTATTCTTGAACGGTATCGTGGGAAAAAAGTCAGGGTTGTGAGTTTTAAAGCATTTATATTAAACCCCTATAGTATGCTTTGATTAGTAGTCTCCTATACCTCCGCACAGGCGCGAGCGTAGCAAATTGAAGACTCAACCGGCCCATTCAAGATGGCGAAATTTGGTGTTTTAATTTAGCTTTTTTAATGCAATAAAGTATTTTACTGGATTTTTTGATATGGTTTTAGCTTGTGCAGCATGGTTTTTAAACAAAAAAACAATACGAAGGATTGCATAAGGGAATTTAGTAATCATTTGGTGTTAAAGGCTAGTATGCTTCCCTGTCAACCTGGCGGCAATCTTGAAAAACTATTTGGGGCCACAAATCGCCCCCAAATTTGTTTAACTTTGAAAAAACGTCTTTTTAAAAGATGGCTTTTAATTGTCCCGGGAAAAGTGGCCCAACCGACTGCTGGTCTACCCAATTATATAGGATGTCAAAGGGTTGAAAGATACCCACAAAACCCAAAACATTTAAAAAAGATTTGGTTATGCAAAGAGCTCAAAAAAAGTTCTTATTTTATTCTAGATGGCAGTGCCTTCATAAACGGGGGCCCAAGGGAAAGACAAGTTTTTATGAAAGATTTGATTTTTGCAATTTTTTGTAAACAAAAAAGTTGAGCAAGTTCAATCAAAACAAATTTTGCTGGCATAGGGTTTGGGTAGGCTTTTCAAACATGTAATGTAAAAATTTTGAAATTTTAAATAGTCCTATAGCCAAATGGGAAATTTAGAAACCCACACTGGGGTATTTTTTAAAAAAATTTTTTACATCTGGGGCCCAGGCCAGGGGGCGGTTTCTGATTTGTTTTTTTAGGGGTTTTAATGACACCTTTTTTCGTTCCAAAAAGAAGGAAAAATTTTTAAAAGTCCGCCATTTGTTTACGGGATCGAAATTTTTCCCCCCTAACTCGCTTATACCGGCAAAAAAGTGTCAAGTAACTATGGTTTCTTTTTGATTTTTATGCCCCAAATGTTTAAGGCTTATTTTAAAAACCTTTTTTTGGGGAAACCTTTCCCCAAAAAACTTTTTCAACTTTTTTTTTAAAAGAGATTTTCATTCTATAACCTTAAAAGTCCAGTAAAAAAATTTAACATTGTAGCCCCACCCGTCTGGTAGGGGAAACGGGGGGCCCACGTTTAGAAAGTTAGCAGTAGCTAGCAGTAGCTAAAATCCTTAAAGTTTATTTTGAGCATTTTTTGAAGACATTTTTTTTTAAACCCAAAAAGGAATTGGGCGTACCCCAAAAAAAAATTTTGGCAGGGGTTGTCAGGTACCCCAAATCCCCGATTGTGATAGTTTTCAAGTTTCCTCACGTTCCAAAGAAAAGCTGGGTAACACCTCGAAATCACCCCCAAATCTGCTTGGGGTTAAGGGGCTTGGGGTTGTAGCGAAAACCGCGGCTTGGCTGCGGCGCCCTAACGGGCACCTAGATAAATACTATTTGTATAGCTAGTCTGCTTTATTCCACGGATGATAAAACTATAAAAACTCAGTTACTCGCTGAAAGATGTATTCAATTGTTTGTTAAAGGGTTCAGTAATTTGCAATATCGATAGTGGAAGTTCAAACATCCCATTGCCGTTCACGTGAGACACATATTTGAAAGGTCGACGAGTTGATTCCCACCATCAGAAATCTTCACTGAACGTTTTACCTAAGGTTTACTCAGTAAAAAGTAAATGCTGGATCAGTCACATTTTAATATCCTTTGTATACATTTCCTCCCAAATATAGGCCTACTCACACGAGCATGTATAGGGCCTACGTAGTTAGACAACAGAAGACAGACAAGTTTGTCCCTTGGCAGTTGGGACATTTTAATTCCTACGAAACGAAATATAGGCCTAAGATGTTTTACAATTGACGTGTAGCAAACCTGCTTATTTAGTTACAATTCAAAATAAAATGCAGAGAAAGATACTTATTAAAAAATTGCTAACGATTAGGCCCAAGTTAGTAGAAAACAATTTTTATGATCTACTTTCGAATTTTATTTTCATTAATTCCAAACATCTATAAACTTGGCAATTTATTATGAAGTTCTTAGTACTCCCAATGAATAAATCACAAATAGGCCCAATGGTTTTTAATTAAGGGTTTAAAATTCCATTTTTTTGGACCCGATGTTGGCAAAAATAAAAAATTTAATTATTATGCCCATTTTTTTTGGTTGGAAATATATGTGCACTTCATTTTTTTTCCCATTTAAAATCGGGTAATTTTTTTATTTATAAGCTTTTTATTTGGGGAAATTTTGTTTATTATTTGGGGTTTTAAAAATTTAAGTTTTTCATACCCACTTTTTTTGGGGGCCCAAACGGTCTTTTTTCAGTTGTATTTCAAATTTTGGGTTTATTAAAAAGTAAAATTTAAATTTTACGTATTTTTTATTTTTCAAAAGTTTAAAATTTAAAAAAGGTAGGTCCTGTCTTTTTTTTGGGGTTTTCATTTCTGTAAAGTTTATTTGCAAAAAAAATTAAAGGGAAGTGCAAAGAATTTTTTCTAAAACGGCCTACTGTCTCGGGAGTCTGATTTGGAAACTGGGACTTTTTTCGATCCCTTTGTTTTTTTCTGTTTTAAAAAAGGGTAAAAGGCCTACTTAGAAACCTAGTTGGAATCGAATGAAAAAGAAACCCCGTTTTTTTGGGCGATTATTGGTTCAAAGGGAAAATTTGATTTTGGGGCGTTGTGCATAGGGGCCCATGTCACACCCACGTAGACTTTCGTATCCCCCTTTTCCCATTCACCCCGACAGATTATTAAACTGGGCCCCAATTAGTACAAAACTTTAAAATTTATTTAAACTTGGTGGAGAACATAAAAATCGAAATTCCAAAAGTAAACTGATAAAAAATAATTTTAAATACCCACTTTTTTTAAAACCGGGGCCCTAGGCATACGGGAGCCCAACGGTGCCCCAAAGCGTGGAGCGACCCTCATCGTACCCCGACACCCTTTGTATTTCGAAAAAATTTTAAAGAACAACAGCAACAATGGAAATAGACAAAAACTTCATAAAATTTTCCCCCGGGTTTTTTCCTACGAGTAGAAAAATTTTGTAGTTCTTAGTATGGGTTTAAAGTAAAATTATAGTATAAAAATAGTATGGGTATAGTTGGTGAGCTTTAGCGACCCGAGCGAGCGAAGGGAAAGATTCCTTTCCTCCCAACTGGAAAAAAAAAACCCCGGAAAATGTTTTTTTTTTTTTTTTCTGTTTTTTTGGGTCTGTTTTTAACACGATTCCGGCAAAAACCGATACCCCCTTGGGGGCAAAATTTTTATGGAGCCTTCAAAATCTTGAACTGAAACTGCCAACTTTTTTTGGAGCGCAATAAAAAATCATTTCTCATGAAAATCGAAATTTTACGATTTTTTTTCGTTTTTTAAAAAAATTTTTTCCCACTTATAACTCCAAAATTTGTTTTATCCGATTGAAATGTTTTTTTCACAAAACCCTTTAAATTTTTAGAATGATATATTGGGTGGGGGAAATTTTTGGCTTAATCAAATTTTTTATTTCTCATGAAAATCGCAATTTTCCGGTTTTTTTTTAATTTCTTTCCCTTATAACCCCTACTGTTTTTATCCGATTAAATGTTTTTTTCACAGAACCTTAATTTTAAAAATTAATAAATTCTTTAAAAAATTTGTGCGTAATCGAAAAATTTTTTGGGTATAGGGGAGCATAGGAAATTTCCGTGGCCGAAAAGGTGAAAGAGTATGTTTCTGGTTTTCAATCGATTCGTTTTGATCATAAAAAAAACCCCATTTCGATGGGGGAGAGTCTTGTTTTTTTTGGCCCCTGAGACCGGCCATATCAAAAAACAAGAGGGGCCCGCCGCTTTGGGAATTTTTAAACTAGCGTATCTTCGTAAGTTTTTGCCCGATTTCAATTTAAAAGGTCCCAAATTCAAAAGGGTTTTAAATGAAGAAATTTTTTTAAAAAATTAAGTAAAAAAAAATTTTCCCCAAAAAAATCCCATATTTTTTGAGGGTTATGCCCCCCCCAAACACTCTAACTGTTTTTTTTAACACTTTCTCTTATGGAACGATATTTAGGGGAAAAAAAAAAAAGGTTTTACCTTTTTTGCTTAATTTCCCTTTTTGGGTAGATTTTTTCCCTATGTTTTTAAAATGAACCCCATCCCATTTTAATTTTTTGACAAAAAATACCCTAAATTTTAAATGTATTGAAGGGGGGGGCCCATGTGTAGATGAAATATATGCTACTACTTTTGTGAATTTTTAAGTTCAAATCCCATTTTTGTCGAGGCCCAATTGGGGGAAAAAAATTTAAATTTTTATTTGGGTTTAAAAAAATCGATTCGTTTTTAAACCAACTTAAAAAATTTTGAAGGGGAAAAATTTTGATTTTTTACTAAAAGACCTTCCCTGGGCAAAAAAAAAAGATGGCCCCGTATTAAATTATTTAAAACTAAAAATCTTTAAAATTTTTTTCGCCGATTTAAATTTCCCAAAAGGGTCCCAAATTGAAAAGGTAATAAAAAGAGCTACAAATGAATACCAAAAATTTTTTCCCAAAGAAATTTTAAATTTTTTTTTAAAGGTTATTTTTGTTTTAAAATTTTTTGTTTTTTTTTTAAAAGGGTTTTTTTTCAAGCCAAAAGGAAAAAAAAATATGTATGGGGTATCAATCGATTCGTTTTAAAACCGTGATTTAACAATTTTGTGAGAAAAATTTCGATTTTTTTTACTGAGGCCTTCCCGGGAAAAAAACCCAAATGGCCCGCCCCAATAAATTTCTTTTAAATCGCATATCTTAAAAGTTTATTCCGTTTTTTTTTTAAACGTTTTCCCTTTGAAAAGGAAATTAAAAAGGGGGAAATAAAGTAATTTTATCATTTTGTTGAAACATTAATTTTTACTGAGGTTAGTTACAAAAAAACCCAAATTATTTACCACACCGTCATTGGGATGGGGAAATTATGGGGGATATATTTAAAATGACAAAAACGGGTTTTTTAATATGGTTTGGGTTGTTTTCCGTAGAAATCTTTGTTATGTTTCAATGAGTCCTTTCGTTTTTTTGTTCCGACAAATATTCCCCAATAATGTATTTTTAAGCGACGGCATGTGTAAATGAAAAAATATTTTGCATCGAGAAATTTTTAAACTTGATGTTTTAAAAAAAAAAAAACATTTCTTGGAGAGGGGACAAATTTATGGAAAAGGGTTAGGATCCCCCGGATCAATCGATTCTTATGAAACTACTTTAAAAAATTTTTTATGAGGTACCCGTCGCAAAAAAAACCCAAAATGGGGCCCCCCCCCCCGAAAAACCCCTTTGTAGCTTACATATTTTTAAAATTGACAGATTCCTTTTTAAAGGGACCCTTGGGGGGTAATTTAAAGGGGCCCAAAAAAAATTAAAATTTCAATTTTTTTTCGAAACTTTTTATATTTTAGGGGTTATTTTTGTTAACACTCAAATTTTTACAGCTGTTTTATGGAAAAAAATATAACGTATATTGTATATATTTTTTTTAACCTTAGTTAAAAGTAAGCGACTTTGACGCTGTTTTTTGGTCCAAAGACAAGGGAAAATTAAAAAAAGTTCCTCCACCCGGGGATTGAAACCCGGGACCAGATTGGGAAAAAGTTTTGAAAAAGTAGAATAAAATTTCCCCCACGAAAAAACTCCCAAAAACCCCCAAAAAAAAATTTTTAATTTTGACAGAATTTTAAAAAAATACCTTCCCCCCGGGGTTTTAAAATCGGGACCTAGACTGTCAAATGTCATACTTTTTCCAAATGGGCCCCGGGTTTAATCCCCCCGGGGGAAGAACTTTTTTTAATTTTTTGGGCTATGGGCCCCAAAAAAACAGCGTCGAAGTCGCCCTTAAAATATAAAAACAAAAGGTTTTAAAAAAAAAAAATTTTATCCCTATATCCGGGGAAAATTTGTTTCCCAACCCGCTGTAACAAAATTGGGGGGTGGGAGTAAAAGATAAACCCCAGTAAATATAAAAATTTTTGTAAAAATTGAAAAATTTTAAAACCCTTTTTTGGGTCCCTTTAAATTTCCTTTCCAGACGGGACCCTTTGAAATGAATCTGTAATTATCTAGGGAAAAAATTTAAAGCTACAAAGGGTTTTTTTTTGGGGGCCATTTGTTTTTTTTTTTTCGACGGGTACCTCATCAAAAATTTTTTAAAGTACTTTCAAAACGAATCCCATTGATACCAAAAAATACATAATCCTTTCATCAATTTTGTGCCTCTACGAAAGGGGTTTTTAAAAAATCAAGATCAAAATACTGATGCATATATTTTTTTCATTTACACATGCCGTCGCTTTTAAAACATTATTTCGGGATAAAATTTGTCGGAACATTAAAACGTAAGGGTCATTGAATACATAAATAAAATCAAAAACAACCGAAAAATTTTTCAAAAACCGTTTTTTTTATGTAAATATAGCGCCATAAATTTTCCCTACCCCATGGGCGAGGGGTGGTAAAAAAATTTAGGTTTTTGTAACAACTCAGTAAATATTAATGTTTTTAACAAAATGATAATTTTATAAATTTTTTTCTCTTTTAATTACCCCCTTTCCCAAAGGGTTTTAAGAAAATTAAAAAACGGGGTATATACTTTTTTAAAGATATTTCGAGTTTTAAAAAAAATTTCCAAATTTGGCGCGGCCATCTTGTTTTTGCCATGGGAAGGGCCTCGGAAAAAAAAAAACGAAAAAATTTTTCCCCTCAAAATTGTTAAACACGGTTCAAAAGAAAACAATTGGTAAACCCCCTACATAGGGGGGTTTCACCTATTGTTGGGGCCCGAAAAAATCGTTAAAAAAAACAAAAAAAACTCCCAAAAAAAAACAAACCTTAAAAAAAATTTTTAAAATTTTTGGAAAAATTTTTGATATATCATTTGTAGTCTTTTTAATTTTCCTTTTCAATGGTACCTTTTGAATTTAAATCGGCGAAATACTTTTAAAAAATTTTTAGTTTAAAAAGTTTAAAAGACGGGGGCCATCTGTTTTTGCCCCGGGAAAAGGGGCTCAGTAAAAAATCAAAATTTACCCAATTCAAAATTTTTTAAGTTCGGTTTAAAAAAAAAAAACGAATCGAAATTTTTACAAAAAATCTAATTGTTTCCCCCCTTTTGCCTCGAC
Source organism: Sweltsa coloradensis (assembly GCA_024449915.1). NCBI lineage: Eukaryota > Metazoa > Arthropoda > Insecta > Plecoptera > Chloroperlidae > Sweltsa > Sweltsa coloradensis. Next base: position 7,505 of record JAMZAV010012920.1, on the reverse strand, counting down.
AAAATGTATTTGAAACATAAAGATCACACCGTTTGTACAATATTCATCTACACAAAGCCCCCGCTTCAAATTTTCATAAACCCAGGGGTTAAAAGTCATAAAAATTTAAAAGCAGGGTTCATTATAAACAAAATAGAAAAAAAATCTTTTTTTCCAAAAATGCAACTTAAACAAATGTTAAACCCCTTTTTAAACCTTTGTTAAAAATCGGGGCCATAAAACCCAGAAAAGTAAAGTAAACCCTTTTAATTTTTTTAACCCTAAACCCCAAACAAAAAGGAATTTTTGGGAAAAATTTGTTTTCATTTTAAATTTTAAATTTTTTCATTTACCTTTCCCATTGGTACCTTTGAAATTGAAAAAAAGGTCCCAAATTTCTTTCGAAAATAAAGCTAGTTTTAAAAAATTTGAAAGCGGCGGCCATCTTGGGTTTTTAAAATGGCCGGGCTCCGCCAAAAAATCAAGACTCTCACCCTCGAAAAATTTTTTTATCTTGGATCAATACGAATCGATTGAAAAACAATACATAATCCTTTCACCTTAGCCCGCCACGGGAAACATGTTTTCTACCCTATGCTCCCCCATATTATGAAAATTTTAATATTACATTTTTTCCCTTTTTTTAAAAATTTCGATTAATTTAAAAAAAAAAATTTTTAAATTTTTTTTTTAAATTTTATTTAATTTAAAAAAAATTTTAACAAAGTTTTGATTTTCAAGAAAAAAACAGAAAATCCCCCAAAACACATGGAAACCAATTCACCAAATTTCGCTCATCCCCAAAAACGCGGGGGGGAATTAAAAGGGTTTTTCCCAGATAGTATAGTATAGTAAATTCATTCATATAAGGTATTTAATAGTTTTTCTTACTTTACTTCTTCATGTCATACACAAACTTATGACTACAGTATCCATCCATCTTATTATTAGACGAGTGAGCGCAGCGAACGTAGTCTACAACGCTACTCGATCGGGCCTTGGTCGTGATTAATTCTGTATGTTAAATGTTAAATGTATGTTAAATGTCTGTCTGTCCAGTCCCATACGGCCGAACGGCCAAATAGACTGAGCTGAAATTTTAAACAGACATCCGTGACCAGGTAACTGAGAACTGCTAACAAAATGAGCACAATCTGTGGCGATTTAAACCTGCAAGAAATAAAAACTGAAAAATACGTTGAAAATGTATAAGAATTATTTTAACGACAATGGTTTTTCATTTGAAAAAAATTTTTTGTTTGTTATTTACCTGGCTGTGAAAGCCGTGTCCAAGGTTAATCGAATGTTGGACGTCAAGGTACCCCCAAATTCCGCTCGTAGATTGAGTAAACCTTGCAATATTTTCACGTATTTCGTACTTGCTATGTTTTCCGTAGTATTGTCACAGATGATGGACTACACTGCGTTATATACATTTCAAACATGTTAAATAATTTAAAAAATACAATCCAGAAATTACAAAATTTTTCCCGACTATTGAACCCACGTCTCCCACATTTCGACTATAAGGACGCTTTAGCCAACTCGACTAGGGAAACGCCAAAGTCGTTGTTAGACGAGTGAGAGAGTCATGTGTTGAGTACACGGGAACATTTGCATTTAAGTTTGATTATAATATTCGTATAAATAATAGGGTATTTAAGTTTAGGTCATAGTTTAGGCCATAATGCTCCACTGTGGGCCTATGAGGCTAGGGAGGCCTAAGGTAGGGGAAGAAAAGGAATGTTAAAAAGTCGTTGTTAGACGTGTGAGAGAGTCATGTGTGGAGTACGCGGGAACATTCGCATAAAAGTTTGATTATAATATTCGTATAAATAATAGGGTATTTAAGTTTTGGTCATAGTTTAGGCCATAATGCTCCACTGTAGCCTATGATAGGCTAGGGAGGCCTAAGGTAGGGGGAAGAAAAGGAATGTTACCTGGTACTCAACAACATGGCTCTCTCACTCGTTTAACAACGACTTTGGCGTTTTCCCTAGTTATTAGACGAGTGAGCGCAGCGAACGTAGTCTACAACGCTACTCGATCGGGCCTTGGTCGTGATTAATTCTGTGTGTTAAATGTTAAATGTCTGTCTGTCCGGTCCCATACGGCCGAACGGCCTAATAGACTGAGCTGAAATTTTAAACAGACATCCGTGACCAGATAACTGAGAACTGCTAACAAAATGAGCACAATCCGTTGCGATTTAAACCTGCAAGAAATAAAAAACTGAAAAATTCGTTGAAATGCATAGGAATTATTTTAACGACAATGGTTTTCATTTTGAAATAATATTTTTTGTTTGATATTTACCTGGCTGTGAAATGCCGTGTCCAAGGTTAATCGAATGTTGGACGTCAAGGTACCCCCAAATTCCGCTCGTAGATTGAGTAAACCTTGCAATATTTTCACGTATTTCGTACTGGTTATGTTTTCCATCACAGATGACGGACTACACTACGTTATATGCATTTCAAAACATGTTAAATAATTCAAAAAATACAATCCAGGAATTACAAAATCTTTCCCGACCATTGAACCCACGTCTCCCACATTTCGGCTATAAGGGCGCTTTAGCCAACTCGACTAGGGAAACGCCAAAGCCGTTGTTAGACGAGTGAGAGAGTCATGTGTTGAGTACGCGGGAACATTTGCATTTAAGTTTGATTATAATATTCGTATAAATAATAGGGTATTTAAGTTTAGGTCATAGTTTAGGCCATAATGCTCCACTGTAGCCTATGATAGGCTAGGGAGGCCTAAGGTAGGGGGAAGAAAAGGAATGTTACCGGGTCGTCTAACAACGACTTTGGCGTTTCTCTAATAGGGTTTTAAGTTTAGTTGGTGTAAGGGCGCGTCAACTGTAAGGTCATAATGCGCCACTGTAGCCTAAGATAGGCTAGGGAGGCCTAAGGTAGGGGGAAGAAAAGGAATGTTACCGGGTACTCAACACATGGCTCACTCACTCGTCTAACAACGACTTTGGCGTTTCCCTAGTAACAACCACACTGTACCAAACCAATACCAATCACCAAACCGTCACACTTCCTGCCACAACCAAACCTCTTGTTACGTAAAGGTTCCTTGCCTGCGAGTGCATCTTGCACTCACTAGGAACCAAGCTACTGTATATTATATAAAATGCACTGTACCTATTTGACAATAAAAACTTTCAACTTTCAAACTTTCAAACCACTAGCGCCATCTCTTGACACTTTTAAAGGCGTATTCAATTGAAGTTTCCAGACTACCAACAGCCTTTCTATTTACAATGTGATGCTAGCGACCTAGGTTTAGGTGCAGTTCTATTTCAGAAAGATAATGACGGTAATCAGAGAGTCATAAGTATGGCCTCAAGAGTAATCAGAGGTAGTGAATTGCATTTCACGGTTTCCGAAAAGGAATTACTCGCCATTGTTTGGGCATTAATGAAATTTAGAATCTTCATCTCAGGGGTAGAATTAATTATTATTACCGATCACCAAGCCTTAACGTTTCTTATGCAAAGTAGACTGTTATCAAGCAGATTAACACGATGGATATTATTAATACAACAGTTTAATTTCACCATAATTCATTGTACCAGGGAAGGCTAATGTAGTATAGCCGACACGCTAAGCAGGTTTCCTACAGGGGACGTCATCGAAAAACATATTTTAAAACCTTTATTTCTATGGTTTATGGCAAACGTTTTCAACTTTTTCTTTCAAAAGGTACTTCATCACCATAACCTTAATGTCCATGTGAAATATGAACGTTGTAGCCCCACTCGTTTGGACAGAATCGGCCCAAATGTGACGAAAATATCACACTAAAAATCGAAAAAAAATCGTAAAAGTATACGATATTCATGAGAAATATTTCTTCGATTGTACCCAAAAACAATACACCTCTTAGTTCAGAGAAAACGAAGGTCCCCTCAAATTTTCATCAAGATCGCATATGCCGTTTGCCCGGTAGAGAGCGAACAAACAGAAAAAAAAACAAAAAACATTGGAGCTAAATTTTTTGGGGGTCAGTGAAATTGAAGTCTTCGCTTCGCTCATCCAAAAAACATTTGCTGGGGATTTTCGACTTTTTACATCTTAAATATTTTGTTAGTTACTATAATCATTAAAAATTAATGAGAGATGAAAATGTATGTCACAACTTGGTACACATGACAATCAATGACATATTGCTAACTTTAACAGTGGCAAATTATAACTTTATATGTCATGCAATCATGGTATTTATACTTTGTTTTTCGTGTTTATTTTGATTATGTTTTTTCCGTTATCTGTGATGTCACCTTGTTTTTGGAAGAGCGTAGCGAGCGAAGCGAAGATTTCCATTTTACTACACTGGATGGAGAAACAAATCCGGAATTTTTTTTTTGGTATTTTTTTCTGTCTGTTAACACGTTTCCCGGCTAAACCGATACTCCCTCCGACTGCTAAAAAAAATTATGGAGACCTTGGAAATCTCTGAACTTAGAACCGCCACGTTTTCGAGCGCAAATCGGAAAATTATTTCTCATGAACATCGTAATTTTTACTACATGCTTTGTCCGATTGTAATGATTTTATCACAGGACCTAAATTTTATGATAAATATATTCGTGTGAAATTTGAGCTTTATCAAAAAAAATTATTTAAAAAATCGCAATTTTACGCCTTTTTTTCGATTTTTTAAATTTTTTAGGCTTATAAAACCTACATGCTTTATCTGGTTGTAATTATTTTCACACAACCATAATTTTTGAATTTATATTTTCGTGTGAAATTGAGCGTAATCGAAAAATAATTTCTCGTGAAAATTTTCTATTTTACGCTTTTTTTCGTTTTTAAAAAATACGGCCCCATCCAACAACGCGCCTGAAAAAGCGTTTACGAAGCTTCCTAGTATCCAATATTTATAAATTGGATGAGCGTAGCGAGCGCAGCGAGTGAAGCGAAGACCTTTAATTTCACCGACCCCCCAAAAAATTTAGCTCGGGTGTTTTTTTTTTTTGTTTGTTGTTTTTTCTGTCTGTTTGTTCGCTCCCTACCGGGCGAACGGCGTATCCGCTCTTGGTGAAAATTTGACAGGACCTTCGAAATCTCTGGGAAATTAGACTTGCTACTTTTTTTTAGGTAAATCGAAGAAATATTTCTCATGAATATCGTACTTGACAAACTGACAATATTACAATATCAATTACTGACGAAAAAAATAGCAAATAACAAAATGAAACTGTCAAACTGTGAAAATGAGTACGATTTTTTTTTCGATTTTTTGTGCGATATTTCGTGCCATTTGGGCCAATTCTGACCAAACGGGGTGGGCTACAACGTTCATATTATACATGGACATTTAGGTTATGGTAATGTAGTACCTTTTGAAAGAAAAAATTGAAAAAGTTAGGCAGAATCCATAGAAATATAGCTTTTAATATAAAATTTTTTTACGATAAATAATACAATTGACAAGAAACAAAAGAAGCTTGACAAAAAATCACCTACAATGCGTAGGCAACAAAACAAAGCACTTACAAAAGTAAAGATATCCCCCCGCAAACTAAAAACTTCAAAAAGCCCCATCCATCAACGCAGCGGGGTTTTAGCGTTTTCCTAGTATGTCTTTACACCCCACAGTTAAGCCATTTTCAGGATTTGTGGGTTCTTTGATTTTCTTGTAAGATTTATTTTGGATGAGCGTTTGAGAGCGAAGCAAAGACTTCAACTTCATGACCCCCAAAAAAATTTAGCTTTGGGGTTTTTTTGTTTTTTTTTTGTCTGGTGGTTTGTTCGCTCTCTACCGGGCATACGGCATATCCCATCTTGATGAAAATTGGATGGGACCTTTTGAAATCTCTGTACTTAGAGGTGTATTGTTTTTTGGGGACAATCGAAAAAATATTTCTCATGAATATCGTACTTTTAGGGTTTTTTTTCGTTTTTTAGTGCATTTTTTCGTGACATTTGGGACGATTTTGACCAAAGGGGTGGGGAAGAACGTTCATATTCACAGGAGTTTAAAAATTTGGTGAGATTTTTTTTAAAAAAAAAAAAAATTTTAAAAAAATTTATCCAGAAACAATAAATAAAGGTTTAAAATTGTTTTTTTGGGAATTTAATAACAATTAAAATGAAACATAGGAAAACACAAAAAGCCCCCCCGGGTTTGATGGATGAGCTTTTTTGAATTTTTTAGTTTGCGTGGGACGTATTCCTTTGCAATTTTTGTGAATGATTGTAGGGATGGTTGTAAGTCTCATTGTAATTTTTTAATTTTTAAATAAACCTTTTAAAAAAAATATTTCAGAAATTTTTTTAGGATTCTGGCTAACTTTTTCAATTTTTTTTTTCAAAAGGTACTGCATCACCATAACCTAATGTCCATGGAAAAAGAAGGTGTATCCCCACTGTTAGGCAGAATCGGCCCCAAATGGACGAAAAAATGCACTAAAAATCGAAAAAAAACATATTTAAACCTTTTTTTTATAGATCTGGCAACTTTTTTATTTTTTTTTTTTTCAAAAATACTTTATCACCATAACCTTAATGTCCATGTGAAAAAAGAAAAGTTGATGCCCCACCCGTTTGGTCAGAATCGGCCCCAAGGACGAAAATATCGCACAAAAAATGAAAAAAATCGTAAAAGTAGATATTAAAGAGAAAATTTCTTCGATGTACCCCCAAAAAAAATACAGCTCTAAGTTCAGAGATTTTAAAGGTCCCCCCAAATTTTCACAAGATGGGATAGCCGTTTTTCCCCCTAGAGAGCGATCAACAGAAAAAAAAAAAAAACACCCCAGCTAAATTTTTGGGGGTCAGTGAAAGTTTGTTTGTATTCTCGCCAAAGTTCTAACGGAGTTAGGATCGAGTTGAAATTTGACCCTCCGCAAACTTTTTTCCGATTGAATGCCCTTAGTTTTTTGGCAAAAAACGTTTAATAAGTTAAAAAGTTACATTTAAAATTTAAACAAAAATTTTTTTTTTTTAAATAAACGGCGAAAAAAATATGAGGGGCCAAATCTTTAGAATGTTGTCCGGTCCGAAAATGTTAATTTTTTTTTTCTCCGATAAGTATTTAGATGGAAATTACAAATTTCAAAAGCATCGTTTTCCGGCAACGAAAAGATGCACGAGGTTTCTGGACCACTATATGCACTGCCACCTAGAAGTAACAAAATAATCCCGGGAAACGTGTTTTTTTTGTAAACCAAAAAGTTAAAAGTTTTCCCAAGGCAATGATGTGTGAAATGATGAGATGGCGGTGGAAATACCTTGGCAATTATAAATAATATTGGAAACATGGACCGGGACAGCGATGTCGCAAATTTTTAAAAAAAAAAAAAAAAAAGTGCAGTGGGGTCTCGCTATGCACGTGTCGCTTTCAACGCGTCCAAATGGGTTTCCTAGATTTTATAACCTGGGGGCAGTGCATATAGTGGCCCAGAAAAAATTCGGCATTTTTTTCGTTGCCATGGTAACGATACTTTTGTTATTTTGTAATTTAAATTTCTTATACTTGTCGGATCAAAATAAAATTAACATATT
>JAMZAV010012919.1:0-15706 GCA_024449915.1 Sweltsa coloradensis | reverse complement strand
ACAAAACCGTCCTTACCAAACGATGCATATACGCTGTTGGCCTAACGGGAATAAATCAATTACCCCAACGCCAACAACACCCCGCTCCTTACCGTAAACGATGCATATACGCTGTTGGCCTAACGGGAATAAATCAATTACCCAAAGGGCCCAACAAACCTTCTTTGTATTTTCCATAATGAAATGCAGGGTGTTGGCCAAAGGGGAATAAATCAATTCCCCTTAGGCCATCAACGCTTCCTGTAACATGGTCTTTATCGACAGGTAGAAATGATGGCATAGGGGGAAAAAAAATGTTGATGGCCTTACTGTAAGCGGCACTGTGGGAAGACACCGTAATTGAAAAGAAGGGTCGCTCAGGTACTGGACCAAGTAAGACACGGTTTGAGTATAGGTAGCCCTACTAGTTTTGCTGTGGGTGGCGTGTGACAGAGGTCGGGGTCGGGGGAGAAGCCTCAGGCGCCGAAGACGAAAAATAAATTTCTATCACTCAACTACTGTTATTTCGCGATGTTTTGACTAAAAAACGGCAACTCAAGGGATTACTTTATTTGTTTGTGATGTCGATTTTGGGGGTACGATTTCAAGGCGATTCAAGAGAAAAAGTCCACCTCGCAAACATCAGCTAGAGAGAGCGGAGTATCTTACTCCCCGAAACTAGAGGCGAGCTCTGGCAATTGTCGTCGGGGACCTTGCCCCCTTCCCTTGACGACCCCCCGGCGACGATGACAATGACACAACGAACGATGACAAAGACGATGACGACCACGACGTGAGAAACCCCCCTTCCGCCCCCTTCCCGTGGCTGGTTCTGACCAGCATGGGCCCCCCCCCCCCCCCCCCCCCCCTAGGCAAGAGTGGTGCATTATGACCTAACGGTTGACGCGTCCTTAATCCAAATAAACTGATAACCCAACTAAATTATCATTAGCCTATTTTGAAATATATGTTATGAAGTGAGAGAGGCAGTTTTAAAATAAAATGAATAGCTCAAAAACTTTTTAAAAAAAATTGGTACTGCATTGGGAATCTAAAAACGACAGCTTTCGCAGAAACTGTTTGCGATTAAAAAACAACACAATAACAATTTGTCGTCGAGTATAGATGGGAATCGTTATCGGAGTGGGTATCGAACAATACGAGACCTTCGGCTTTATGTAAACGAAAGCCACATTCGTAAGGACGAAGGTCCCGGGTTTAATCCCCGGTAGGGACATATCTTTTCGAAGATTGCTATTTCATCCTTGTCCTTCTTAGAGCAGGCTGAAGCTGAAAGTCGGTGATTACACAATATTACACCAATATCAGATAAAATGTAATAATGAAACATACCATTCATACAGTACACATCACTTCATACACATCTTATCATATTATAGATCATATAATTCATATTTCATACCGTACATGGATACCATTTACAGCCTCAATAATTATTATCCCAGTGGTTATTACAAGTGGCTTAGGTTTATTTACTATCATGTGACAATGTTTTGTTCTTGTTGTTCGATGGAATGTGTTAAGAAACAGCTTGATGAGAGCCTATGTGTTGACTGTTCGAGTAACTTTGGATGAAACAGAGCGTTTGTGGCGGATCCTGATAATCATTGACAGCGTTGCAAATCAATCACGATTGCCACTTATCGCATATACCATGGACGTAATACAGAAGTTATGTGCTTACATTATGTTGCTAAATGATGAGAGATTTGTAGCAATGCTCAAGTGTTACATGTGTAAGCCTCAAAATTAATAATCTGGAACACTCGGCCAACAACAATTTGTTAATCAATAATATTGTAAAGAAACGCTGATAATAATTATTCCAAAAATACTTCAAGATAAAGTTTGACTTACTATTACGCAATACTCTTATTCGGGAAGTCACCTCTTCCATACTCGCGCCCGGCAATAATCTCTCATTGATTGGCCATGTTCAAATTGTCAGTCTTACGTAGGCCCATGCTTCTTTTACATAATATAGTTTTAATGCTATATTGAATATTGCATATTGTATTTGTGTACTAATAGGAGAAAATAAAATTACTTCTGATTTTATTTGATATTGAACCGATATCTTCAGTTGAGTAGGAATATACAGTTATTGGAACAAAGACAAATCAAACCATATTTTAGAAATGTTATTGTAAACACCAGACTTAGTCATGCTATGAACAGAAACAACCTTAGCAAAATCTCTGGATTGGAAGGTTCTAGTGAATTTTCTATCTATACTCGCATATTTTACTATTTTATTTGGATCAGTGTGCTGGTATCGAGTTCAATTAGCTCGCTCATTTGACATCTATATAATGGTGTGAGAAGTTAACTTGAAAATTAAAATAGTCGTACTTGTTGGTGGGGGCGAGTATCAGGCTAAATAGGCTAAATACTTTTGCCATTATTTGCCTTGACCCCTTGCTGCCCCTCCAACAAAATATTGCTGCCACTATATCGTATGGGGGAACAAAGTAGACATATTGTGTTGAGGTGTTAATTATATTCCAATCGCGATTTATTCAAACACGAACGAAAGTAAACAGTGGACAGTTTCTGGACCGCTCTGGGTCTCTTCAAAACGGCTGATCATGAGAAAATATAATCGACGTGGCGAAACAATCTAATTTCAAGTTACTCTTATTACTCGGGCCACGGAGGCCTTGAAATTGGAAAAATCTGGGCATCCCCCCCCTCCCCCATAAATAAAATTGTTTTTACACTTTTTTGCTATTGCTTCTATTTGCTTTAACAGTCCGCGATGCATTGCATTTAGTTGGCTATTGTAAATCCCCCCGTCCGATAACTTGAATGTCCAAGAAAAATTGTTAAAAAGCGGGTAGAATGAAGGGGCTTGAGTGAAAACAGCAAAACATTTGATTAAATTTTTGAGGCGGGACATAACCTCACTATTGGCAATGTTACAAATTTTGGGCTATACTGAAAGCACTAGCCCAGGTGCAAAATTAAATTTTGGTAAAAAAAAAATTATATGTTGGCCTCGACCTCAGTATAAGGACAAAGGCGTTATGAAATAATATAATTTTTTTACGAACATTGAATATTTTTGAACCTGGGATAGTGCTTTCAGTATTGTCCAATTTTTTAACATATTGACCGATTGTGAGGTTACGTCCCGCCCAAAAAATTTAAAAAATGTTTTGAACTTTCAAGTTATCGGTCGGAGGGCTCTAGAATAGCCTTAAATAAAAAGTAACACAAATACATTCGTATCTAGAGAAAAAAAAACTCAGTTATATAACTGTTTGTCAAGGTCTGTGGGGGGGGGGGGGGGGGGGGGACCTTATGTCAAGTGGACTAAGCCTACCCTTTGGACACCGACTCCGACATCGACATCATCCATATTCAGTCACGCACGAGTAACGACATAACTCACGCGTAGCTGTAGTATGTAAAATGATTGTAAGGTAGGTCGGAGTAATAAGGACATCCGACTTATAAGGCCACTCGCCTGTATCTTCGTTGCTAGTGAATATTTTTTAACGATTCTACTTCTAGAGTGTATAGCTACTCCATCTGACCACAACGGTGAAAACTACATGCAATTACGGCTGATAGAACAGTTTTGACAGCTGTTTGTTTGTGATCAACGTTTCTCAGGCGGTGTTTTATAAGAAACGGAAGGTAAGAAAAAAATCTTTTTTACGGACATGAATAGTGATAGATATTAAATATATACTTTATATTGAAGGTTAGTTATTCAAGTATATGATAGAAGAATATTTTTTTCGATTAAATACATTTTGAATTGAAATATGACTAGGATTATCACAAACGTGCTGTTTTGGTAAAAAGGCCACTGACATAACCTCACAATGAAGATCAACATTACTGTCGACTTACTTCAAAAACTCATTGTTGGAGTAAACCCTAGGCCTAATTTATGCCCGTTGTTGTCAAGAGTAGTCAGAAAAATTGTCCTAATAAAATTATTCTTAAAATTTTTAAATTTTTCAATTTTTTTTCGTGAATCTCTAAATTTACTTACTGTTTTGAGTATATGATGGCACTGACAACATGCCCAAAGTAAATAACATATGTCAAATACCATAGGCAATAATAACAAAGCTACAAATAAGTTGGAAATGGATTTTATATCATTATAAACATATAAAATATAAAATGGCCTTATTATCAACACGTGCTTTTAATAAGGCCACTTTACACAATATTATATTTTAATTAGTTTTAGACAATATCCTAATTACTAAAATATGTGTGTTTAGTTTATTGTATAACCAATGCCTTGAATATTATTTCCTGAAATTTTTGAGCCTCTACCTCTTCCCACTTAAATTTTATCAAATAAAATTCCTTAGGGTGGCCTTATTACTTCAACTTACCTTATATCCAAATGTTACTTTAAACTTTGAAATTGCACTAGTATGTCGTCTGTTCTTTCTGGGTTTCTACAAAGTCGTAATTCCTGGAAACTCCTAGCTTACCGGAAACCGGCAATTAAAAAACAAAGCTATATCTAAATATAACTCCATTGATGAATATCAAGGGTTGACTACCTGTCCATCATCAGAGGCAAGAAATGAACAAATAATGTTACCAAAAAGTTACAGCTTGGAACTACGTGTAAAAAAGTAGTATGTAAATAACTATTGCAAAAACATATTCTCGAGGAAAATATACGTACGGTATTGCTTCAATTTTTCTGCGACTAGTTAATTTGAAGTCTTTGCTACGCGTTTTACGCTCATCTAATAAATCAGATGGCATATAATACTTATTGTAATTGCACATAAAATCGCCCATGTCGCCCACCATTAGTTAAATTCTTCTTTCGCACCTTTTGTTGCGAATTCGTTGATTACGTCATCGAAAATATTCTTGCTAGCCGGAGATTGTTAGCTAAAAGAATCTAATTGTCTAGTCTAAATATCCTAAAGCCGGAAGTTCTGTGTTCGATCCCACATAAACATTTGTTTTTTATGGTACTGTAATGATAGATAGATTTACCTTTTAGTATTTTAGGATAGGGGCAAGTCGCGCCGAAATCAATGTAGATGGCGATTCTTGGAATTTTTATTGTAATTCTCCTGGTATGAGGGCCTTCCGCCAAAGTTTCAACATTGTGGCCAAGCTAACATCCTATTTAGTACGTGCTCGGATAGGCTCGTTAAAATCGTTGCATTTATTTTGTATATATTTTGAGTATGTTTATTATTCGTCTCTATGCTATTCAGTCATAAAAGCTATTTTACAAAAGATGATAATCAACAAACTAAGTACATATGTGCAAGCAAAATAATAAACTGTAGTTATATGCTGAATTTGAAATAATAATATAAGGACAATACTGTACAACAGAGAGACAAAACAGAGAACAGTTTCGTGTCCGTATTTACTTTTGATAACACTATCCGTTTGCAATGCCCGAAAACATTTTCTTGTTCGATGGAAATCACACTATATATATATATAATAATTGATTTTGGTTGGTGCTAATTTAGGTAAATAATTTGATTACATTCATTGCTCGAATTCTAATTTAAACTCAACATTGGTTGAATTATTTAAATAAAGTGCATCCTTAAATTTAAAATTTTCGCAATCTAAATTTACAACGTCAGTGTATTATTAAATATATCACCTTTGATTTAATTTAATATGATATGTAGTAATAATTTTATGCGTACATAGTAAATTAAATAGAGGATAGTAGTACATTGTTGTTACTTCATAATTAATACTACCATTTATTTATTTTAACTTTTCAGTGTATATTTAAATTTAAATATTTTTTTAACAGTGCATTTAAAGACGGGGTTAACTACAGGTTTTCCAGTTACGTGCTGGGTTGCCAACCCTAATAAGAAAAATAGGTCAAAAATAAAATATATTAAATGCTTTAAGTTTTATCGGGTCAAAGGTCACGTCCCTATAAGCTACTGAAGAAAGTCGATTGTTTTTAAGCTATATAGTTTAACAGTAGGGCTGTGCAAAGGAAGCGATATTTCGATATGATATCGATATTAGAACTTTGACTAAGTATTTAATATAAAAAGTTAAATGAAAACAACGCCCAACATTTTATAAATCGTAAAAAACTAAAACGAGTATGAATATTTTACTTGTTTCTTGAGGTGTTTATATAGTATAAATACTTAAGAAAAATCTTTTTCTTTATTGAAATTTTGAACAAGAATTCTGAATTATGGTGGAGGTGCCGGGTCATTAAACGCGAGAACATAAAAATTGATTTACAATTTTGGCTATAACTCATCAATTCTCTTTTCCACACATTGTTTAAAGTAGGTCACTCTTTTGAATCAATTTTATTAAGACTACACAAATCTTCGAAACTTGCTAGAACCTGTCAATTTAGTTAGACGCTAGACTGACGAAAGGTTTAGTCGATAGCCGACGCCACAATGGTGCTGGAATATAAACTCTCATATTAAGGAATATTAGCGTGCTCACAGTAAATCGTTCACTAACCAGAAATTGAACCGGATGTACTTTATTAGAAACACAAATTAATCCATAACACTAACGACTACGAGCAATGCTATAATTGTCAATCCATTAACTTAGAATAGCGTAAGATATAACATAAAAACTGTGTTATCAAAATTATGTATATAATAGTTTCCCGGAGAAAGTAATCGATATTCCATTGAATACGAGGAACCGTAAATGATCCAATACCAACGAAGTATGTTCGTAATTTCGGAATTCATTTATCTTGAATTGTTTCGTACATGGACGGTGTCACAGTTGGCCTAGCACACATTTCACTGTATCCCCTTCTCTCAGACCATTACTCCTGCTTGTTTTTGTGCTAGCCTAGTTCGTATTTATGTCGGCAGGGTGCATGAGGATGGATGACGCTTTTTTTACACCCCGGAGTAGAAATCGCGTACTTGTATCGGCCGATGAAAAAGTTTACGCCTCACTAGCGAGATGGATTTTGAAATTAATTTTGAAGAGTATTTTTTCATCAACATTGACCTTTTGTCTACGTGATGGCGAACATTAATTATTTTCATATTGCATACTTCTTTATGGTGGGTGGTACTTTAATGATCAGTTTTCTATTTACTTTCTTAACCCACACAATATGCATAATTATTTTGTTACCCAATCACATAGCAATCACTAATTAAAATAAGGCTCGACTTTCATTATTTTATGGGAGTTGTGATTGCATTTCATACTTTCAATGAATGTTTATCAAGCCGTCGGTTTTAAAGGACTCAGTAGAAATACAATTAGTTCGAGTCTTTATAGTGTTTTCGTGGGATGCGATCTATAAGTTCCACCCCCATAGAACTTGGCAGATTACGTAAACTAACTACAAAGTTGCTGATTCAAACTAGAACATTCTCTGAAAATATGAATTCTATTTCCTGACGCTTTAGAAGTTTATAGCGTGTTCCGTGTTGTTTTATTTTGAAGTCGTAGTTTACTATTATGTTACTTAATTTATCACGTATTTCTGACTCCGTGAAAGACGAATTGTATTATTTATTTGCAAAGTAGCGTTTTCTATGAGATACATGATATTTTTGCCTGATAGGCTGATTCTTTGAGAGGTCTGCATAAGCGCAGTCATTCCAATAGGATATTATGCGGTTGTCTATCGAGTACATGTTCATAGTATTATAAGGCCGTACTTATTTTTTTCGTAACTAACACTAAACCTGCCATAAAAAAACAATTAGCATTTTTTTTAAAGAGACATGTTTTTGAAAATAATGTAGCAATTTCATATCCCCCCTGAAAAATTTCCAAAATTAAAATGAATGTATTTGAATTCTTTAGATTTGACGATCGAACTACTTGAAAATGAACATTTTTAACATTGTAAAAAAAGTTTGACCGAACTCAGCCATGTCTTAAAGACCCCGTTATTTATAAATATTTTTCGGTATTCAGAGCGTAGAGTCTTATAAGCATTGCCAAAATTCGAAATTATTTTATTTGCATTGATTTATACTTTATTCTTGTCACCGGCCAGCCGCATGTATCAAAAACAGTTTATTTTTCTAAACGTACGAAAAACCAAACCATTCCAAATTGTTTTGGCGTACGATGGAGCCATCCTGTCTGATTTATCTGCAGTTGTGTTGAGTACTTCTTCGTGAGACTGTACTACATAATCGGGCGTATCTCCTACACACAGCATGCAATATTCGAAGTTACATTAAAGCTCTACGGGTGTAATCAGACCGGGTTCGATAATGGGCAGTGGTGCGTTCTGCCGATAGACGCTACGCTCTTTCGTTCGTTGCTCGTATCTTTTGTTTGGTTCTGATGAAAAGCACGGCCTTGTTGATGTGATACTGTACCCTTGCTTGCGGCGCCCACCGCCCTCGATGTTTCATAACCCCAATGGGGTGTCGGACGATGCAGTGGGACTTTGTACAAGCGCATTGATTCGATCACCCTCAGTAGTCACCCTAGTTATTACAAAATAATGATACCTTCAATCCATGGACTCCAATGAAAGTACCAAGAAATTTTTAAAAATTGATCGATGGGAGTTTTCGTTGATGGCATAAATATAAATGGACATTTTCGTCTATCGCCATTATAGTTATGTGAGCAGTACGCCATCTATGCATTCATGCATATACCTTCCGATTATTAAAATTTTCAATTTTTTTCACAAGCATAATCAATCAATTTCAAACAAGTTATTCTTTCGTTAGTTTGTAGTACAAACTGTAGTACTTTGTAGGTCAGGACCAGACATAATTGAGATGCGATTTCATATTGCAGAAAAATGTTGAAATTAATTTATCATGCATTGGGTTTACACTTTGAATAGCTGGTCCTCTGTAATCTGAACAATGAATTACTCTAAAAGTTCGTATACGGTGACAATATTCAACCGCCATTCAACTTATGCACGTAGCTTCATTTCAAATTTATCCACTGTCAACATTATCGCATTCTTGCTTTGTAATTCGAAATTCCCCATATTGTAGAATTACTATTTCTAGTCGTACATTTTGTACCCATTGTAATGGCAGTCTCGACAACCGTATGGACTGTGAAAACAACGATACCAATAATTGTTTATTTATTATGTATATAGTTCCAAGCGAAAATCACTTTTTACTTTTTTTATATCTAATGCTGTAATGCTATATATTCCCAACCTTTTTGGTGGGATATGACGTCATATTTTATAAATCGCCACTAATTAAATCAAGATTGGGTAGGGGGAGTATCCAAAAGAAGGAGCGAAGCTACTTAATGACTGTAGTAGCAGTAGCAGTAGTAGCTTACATCCTTAAAGTGATCAACAAATCGTCGAAGAAGAATACAAAAATTGAATAATTCCCTTTGAGTTATATTTTTGGTGTAGGGCCATGAATTTTGACACTTCTTTTGGGGGGGGGGGGGGGGCTAGCCACTTCCCCCTTTACCACTTGTGTCATTAAAATCATTATGTAAACAAAACGCTCATCGTGTTCGGTTTTTATTATGATACGTGACACACAAACAGACAGACGGACAGAAAAGTGATGTTTTTATTGGAGCTTTGCTAGTTTTGAAAAACAAACTGAATTTCAATAATGTTGATATCAATACATTTTTTGTTCACTGCACCGGATAGAGGGTTTTATTAGGTAAATATGCTGCCTACTTGACAACAAATTCAACTTGATGCACACTGATTTCTACTTGGCACAAAACATGATTGGTACCGACTGTCTCTCGCTGTATATACAGATTCACTGTCAGGCGTTACTCGCTAAGCTGCGTTATTGACACAGCTAATTCAATCGCGCAACATCCAAACTAAATAACTGAGTGACTAGGCTTTATTTAATTAAAGTCACTGGTTGTCGGGCTTCACTCACCTACCTTTGTCAGGGGAGAATACCACAAACCTAAACCACATGAAGCAGCTTGTAATGAATTGAAGCTTGTATGCGTTCAATTTCAGGTGTGAATTTCAGGCTCATGTGGTGCACGTCAAACGGGTTAAATAGTTTAGTTTTCAATCCTTGTTCAAGTCTGTTTTGTCTCATTTTATTGTCTCTCTCATTTATTAACTACCAATTTTATATTTGATATAGTTTGTAAATCGTAATTTTAAATTTTGAAATGTTGTTATTTTATATTTTACTTCGTTTCATTCTTATTTTGTAATTACTTAATCATGCAAATAAAATAACTATCTGTAAAACCTCAAACCTAAACTTGACCATTTCCTATCCGAAAGGGTATATATCGTTTGTAACAAAGAAATATTGATGAAAATTCGACGTAAACTGAAACTTGAACCGTAGTATCGGAACTCCACTGTATTTTTACATTTGTCCACTCGGCAAGCTGGGGACCCGGGTTCAATTCCCGGTCGAGTTAGATATTTTAATTTCTGGATTGCATTTAATACCTACTTGGATATAATTGTGACCATTGCGTGTCCACATTGTCTATAGCGGAGTTGCGGTTAACCCCAGGTAGTCGCATGCCACATGGGCACGGAATCCTCAATTCTCGTGGCCGTTTTTATATTATTATTAACAATAAATATTAATATAAGACGGTTTTCGGGACATTGTACTGAGTTAATTAGATTGTAATAACACGCCTGTGTTATTGCGCGCTGGACGATTCGCAGTCTTTGGACAACGCGGTACATATGTCCCAAAACCGTCTAATATTAATCATTGCTGTCCGCGAAAGCCCTCAGTCCTTCAATAGTTATGATGTTATATTGAATTTACAATATATAAATTGAATTTAAAACAAAATAGATTTAAAGAATACATGAAGGCCGTCAAACTTTTAATTACTTTGGTCGTTTTTTTCTTCTTTCATAATTGAATATGATTATCCTCCCTTCTGAATTACATGGGATTATTGCACGTGTCTCACGCGCGCTCATGTTTGATTAGGGGATGAAAAAATGGTATATTTTTATGAGTGAGTCTCACTCTAAACACTGATTATGATCTGGTTTATTCAATTCAGCATTATTCAGCATTCCCACTCTTGCTACATTTACATGTTAAAGCTTTTTGCCCTGTGACTGTAAGTCCCCTTCAAAACGAAAAAATACATTTTTTGAGTGATTCAATGCACGTCCGCCGTAAGTTATAAGAAATGTTAAAACCAGTAACAGTTTAACGTTACAGTTATATCCCCTTTGCCTTTCTCCCTTTTATCATTTTCCCATCTTTTACTGTTCGCGCAAACACCCGTTATCACCACCCCTAAACCCAACCTCCCCTAAAATTAAAATTTCTCCCGTACGTTAGCACGTTCTCTCTCTCTCTCTCTCTCTCTCTCTCTCTCTCTTTCTCGTTGTATTAATATCATTTATAATCTAGATCCTAGGGCCTCCCGTCGACAACAGGAAGCGAATAAACAAATGAAATCGGAACTGTGATTAAAATCACAAATGCAAAGCGACGTTTATGTGTGATCCTACCCAGCCGAGTGTTTGATGACTTTAAGAATAATATACTTGTAACATTTAGGAGAACACAGCACATGGCGTTCTGTGATGCAATTTACAGAAGCAATTTGACAATGTGAGTAATTAGCCATTTGAGAGATAGTGTATTTTTAGTTCGGTAGGCCGACTCACCTTTACTTGATTAAATTGCGGTTTAACTCAGAGTGGAAAAGTGTAGCACCAATCGGAAATCAATGTGTTTCCTCATTATAAAATCAATCGGAAATGATCGGTTTTCTGTTATCTAACAAGAGCGTACGGATCGGTGCATCCAAAGATAGAAAATATTCATTTATCACCTCACCACCTTTCTCGTAATGAGCCACGAAAAGAACGGTAGTCTTTTCAATTAGACCTAATGTGATAACACTTTTTTGTAGCATCAAATTTGTTCCTTTCCATCTCCTCCTCGTAAACCTATTTTGTGACCCCCCTTCCCCCCCAACAATAAGAGTTAACGTTGATTTGAGAGCTCATCTAATATTGCCGATTTGTCTGAAACGGGAAAAATAAATTTCTAACTGGACCACTTCCAACTCGAGTCGTCTTCAGAGTCAGGAGGGGGGGGGAGGAGGGAGGGGGAACTCCATTTCCCCAGCTTCCCGTCACTGAGAGGATGTAATCTTTGGGGAAGCATTTTGAATTTAATTTGAGGATCTTCCTTCGCGACCTCTCAAAATGCAATAACATTTATTCGTGTTTTAAGGTTGTTGTTTTCATCCGTCTTAGACTGCAAAAAACAAAACATATCAAATCAATCCACTATATTGATCACCCTCATTTGACTTATTTAGCTGCCAGAACAAATACTTGCATTTTACACGTGCATTTCAAAATGATTTATATATTTTGGTAAGAACACTTTTGATGAAGAAATGTTATTATAAACTTATTCAACTTTTTCTCGATTTGGTTAGTCGGGAAACACTCCAGTAGGTGTAATTGTTTTTATTTACTACAATTTAGAAATTAAAAAAGTCCGCCCCGAATTTCTAAATTGTAGTAAATAAAACCTTATACAACTTGTTGTTAGTTGAAAAGTTGTGGTTTATTAATTAAAAAATTGAAATCATTTCTTCCTATCTTTGCAAACACCCTCCCCTATTAACTTTATCCATCGCACCCTCCCGACAGCATGTCATCACCGCCCATTATGTCACCCTCAATTTGATTCTATTCTCCACAACCTTTTCAATTTATTCCCGTTTATTTCAAGAGGCACTCTCCTAGAATGCATTCAGTACTCGAGATCATTAAAAAACATTTTTTTAGAAAATTTACGCCTATCATAATCAGTAATCAAAGCTGATTTACAAATGAAGACAATACACACAACTATAAGCACATAAATGCACACCAAATAATATTTGAATCTGTAGCAAATTCAGAAATAGTAATATAATATACAATAAGACAAATTATAAAAAATGTGAAACGAAATTAATCAAAATTAATCAAATGGATGTTTAAAAAAACACAACAAAAACAAACAGAAAAAGCAAAAAAAGGAAAAGAAAAAACTGATTTTCGATTAGATGTGCGTATGCGTGGGCAGTCGTTTCTCTTTTGTTACCGATGATGATAATTTTTGTTGTTACTTTTTTTATCGTTGCTGAATTGCTATTCGAGACGAGAAATTCTCCTATAACACGTAGTATCACCCGCTTTACTGCAATGTTTCACGTGCCACAACAAGAGTGCGTGTTTTTACATCCCCTGATGGTGGATGGATGGCTAGCCTGTTTAACTATAGATATAGCGTGTTTTTTTCCACCCCCTCCATGGTGGTTGGCTAGCCTGTGTGCCCACTCACCCACGCACGTGGAAAGTTTCTCGTTAGAATTGTTTCCATGATGGCCGTGCATGGTGTGGTGCGGTGTGATTCCCCGTCCTGCTGAGAAAGTTTGGTACTTACTTTCATGAGAACTCACTCACGCGCTCTGGCCATCGATACGAGAACTAGAGCAAAACGAACGCTTTCTGAAAATACCTCTTAGGAGGAAAGCTATTTTTTACAAAACTATCGAACGGACAGCAACTGAAAAAACAGTAACTTTTGAAAATCAATGCCAATTACCCAGCGTACATCAAAAATACATTCTTCCCTAGTTTTTAACACGAGGAGATTCTATTGTACGTGAATTTCTTAATGTTTTACATAATATATTAAAACCGAGAATGCAAACGAAAGTTCTGAAATAATATACCTACTTAATAAATAAAACTATATTTTAACACAGAGTTTAAAACGTAAATCAATTGTTCTTAGATTTTACCACATATTTGGTCATTTGTGGGTTCCTGAGTACTACATTTTTATAGTTACGATCAAATATACGAAATGCTTTCGATTTCAAAACATTTATTGATATATTTGAAAGATTTTACAAATTATTATTTTCTGTCTTTGGACGGTGAACATCCTTTCCAAATTTACAAAATCATATTCTAAATTAATTATACATTTCATGATTACACCCTTTGTAGTTAGTTAGTTAGTCAGTCAGTCAGTTAGTTCGTTAGTTCGTTAGTTCGTTAGTTCGTTAGTTCGTTAGTTCGTTAGTTCGTTAGTCAGTTATTGTTATTTAGTTAGTCATGTTAGTTAGTTAGTTAGTTAGTTAACAGAACAACTATAATATAGGCCTATATAGGGTGTGTTTTCCGTTCTTTATTTTTGTTATTGTCTGTATAAAAAACAGGGTTGGAGAATTGTTTGTGTCTCTTCATGGAATGAACGATAGTTGGGAAAAGGGGGCTTAGAAATGAGCAGGGCATAATAGCCCACTCATTACAAGAAACCACGTCACTTCAGTTATACGTATTGTTTTCGTCGTGAAAGCTTCTATAGCCTGGGCGTTTGACAATAGCGACAAACCCTGCAGACAACGTAGCTGCAGGTTTTTACTTCGGCCGGGGATTCACAGGTTTTACTTCGGCCGGGGGATTCACCGAGGGAAAAAGTGTGACGTCACGTAGACATTGTTACCAACTGCTGTAAACAAACGTAATGTGCTTCTCTCGCTGCCTGGGTTGAGCTGGGGGCTTAGAACATTCGGAGGGGAAATCCTAGGTAGAGTCGGCAGCAGGTATAAAGTATATTTACTTCTGTCGTAGCAGAATCGTTGAGTGTGCACTGTTTTCGCGATACATGTGACACTGACTTTAAAAAAAAATCACTTTTGGGCCGAGACTACTTTATACAATATTAATTAACAAATATTATTCTTTGCTAATCTAATCTAAACATGTTTCCTTTTTATTAAAATTAATAGCACAGAAATACTATCAGTATGCCTAGATCTCGTTTATATGCATCACTTTTATGTCCATCTGTCTACGTACTTGTGTCACGTCGTACAAATTTTTTTTTGTCATCCACACAAGGATGATGAAGAATGGTTTGGTTTGGGAAGTACTCTGCGCTTCACCAACTACAAGGAATTAATGTTGGAACGGAATGTGCTTTTATTTTTATATCCTATACCATACTCGGCACCTCCACCAAAACTCGATTCGAAAGCTGCAAAAAGAAACGTATTATTTTATTAATGTATCCTTTTGTATTCTTAATGTGACTGAATCAATGAAGTGCAACACATATATGAATAAACTAAAACACCTATTATTTGTTATTACTGTCCACTGAGGTGTGAGTGTGAGTAAGAGAGAATAAATAGTGATAGTGCTTTTCGCATGACCGCGAACACTTTTAACGAACTAGTTCTTAAGCCCATAATATTTTAGTTAGGGTTTTAAAACGTTCCTGAATAATTCAAACCACGTTTGTTTTTGCCAGCTGGTTTTTGCTCACGTTCTCAGCTCAAACCGCCATACTAGTCTACATCTGTGTGAGGCGAACACTAAACAAAGTACGGATGTTGAACCCACCGTTTATTTCAAGCACGCTTTGTTTTTTGTTTAGCCAAACCGCGAGCTGCTGCAATGTTCACCATTTTGTAGAGTATTATTTTTCCGTATCCGGATAGCTAAGCCTATGATCTCATTATAGAAATTCAAAACAGCAGATGCTCGTTGAATCATAATCCTCTGAAAGCTACCTCGAGATTTATGACTATGACGTGATAAGAGTTTTTCAGAGCAGGAAAAAGTGTTTAGCAGGTGTTAGATTTCAATAACACATATTTATTTGTAATTAGGAGCTTTCGTTTTCTTTTATCGTTCTAGGCTTTTGATGCTAAATCGTTGAACATTTATTCATAGTAAAAAGCTGCAAAATGCTAATTTTACTTTTTT
>JAMZAV010012918.1:0-17436 GCA_024449915.1 Sweltsa coloradensis | reverse complement strand
CCGCCGCGTTGTTGGATGGCGAAATTTGGGTGCATGAGCCTGCCAGGTGTTATGTGGATTTTCTGTTTCTGTGAAAAATTAGTACTAAGTTGAAGTTTTTTTTAAAAATTAAATAAAATTAAATAAAAAATAAATTTTAAATTTTTTAATTTTTTTAATTAATCGTATAAATTTTTAAAAATTGAAAAAACGAAAAATTGCGATTTTTATAAGAAATAAATATTTGTTTGCGCTCAAATTTCACACGAGTATATATATATTCATAAAATTTAGGTTCTGTGAAAAAGTATAAAATAAAATAAAGCATGTAGGGTTATAAGTAAAAAAATTGTTTTAAAAAAGAAAAAACCCACAAAATTATATGTTCATGAAAAAAATTTTTCGATTGCGCT
Organism: Sweltsa coloradensis; assembly: GCA_024449915.1. Taxonomy (NCBI): domain Eukaryota; kingdom Metazoa; phylum Arthropoda; class Insecta; order Plecoptera; family Chloroperlidae; genus Sweltsa; species Sweltsa coloradensis. Next base: position 17,044 of record JAMZAV010012918.1, on the reverse strand, counting down.
CAAATTTAAACACGGATAACTAATTCATAAATTAAGGTTCTGTGAAAAAATCATGAAAATCGGATTAAGAGTAGGGTTATAAGTAAAATAAATTTTCAAAAATCGAAAAAAATCTTTAAAATTGCAATTTTCATATGAAATAATTTTTTGATTGCGCTCAAAACGTGGCAGGTTCTAATTTTCAGAGATTTCGAAGGCCTCCATAAAATTTCATCGCAAATCGGAGTATCGGTTTAGCCGGAATCGTGCTGACAAACACACAAAAATACAGAAAAAAAAAGAAAAAAAGAAGGAAAAAAAAAAAAAAAACATTCCGGATTTTTTTCTCCAGTGTAGTGAAATGGAATCTTCGCTTCGCTCGCTACGCTCGCTACGCTCATCCAATAAAGTTTGACATTATGAATAAATTTATGAATGAACAGAATAGAAGAAAAATGATAAATACCTGAAAAACATAAAATATAAAAATCACATAACCACAATTTCCTCACTCAACTATAATATTGTTTTGAAGCAAATATGTCTTTAATTTAATTTTTATATCTTTTAAATGAATCTAATCTTTAATTTCGGGAAAGGGAATCTTATTAAAATTTTAAAGGTACAGAGTAGCTTAACGATCTCTTCCATATTTATTGTTAACTGGTGGTAACTGGTAAATTCCTGCACTTTTGGCTCGAGTTGAAGGCTTGTGGTCAATAAGAATTTTATATTTTTTGTCAAAGTAATGCTTTAATAACAGCTTAAAAACAAAAGATTTCCCTAACTGGCAAAACATCAAATAGTAAATACAAATCCGAGACACATCTCCCATCAACGATTTCTCTTTCATTCATCATTTTTATAATTTTATTTTGTAATGATATTAAATTTTAATTTTGCGAGTAAGACGCATTCCCCCAACCCGATATACCGTACGATAAAACTGACTCAGCTAGAGCAATATATACCATTTTACGGTATTTAATGATAAAAATCTTTTACGGCGTAAAGTGATAAGCACAAGATTTTAGTCATTGCATATTTTCCCCTATTTGAATATCCCAGCAAAATCTTCGTCTTTTTCAAGACCTAAATAGGGGATGCTGTACATGAAAAAATTTTTTGTCTGGCAAGAACATAAAACAAATCTTTGCCAGCGTTTCTGTGCAAACAATAAAAATCGTGAGCAAATAACCTCTATACTGGCATTCCGATCGGCTTTTAAAGGTGGGCAGATATGCACAATTCTAGTTTTTTCCGCGTTGATAATGAGTCTCATGTCATGGTTCCATTTCCAAGAGTTTAAGGAAAAATCTGCCTGCAAATATTCTACTGCTAATTTGACGTTCTTATGTATTGCTAATAATGCAGCGTCGTCCGCAAAAAAAAGAAAAAAACCTTGACAATATATCTGCCCAAATAAACGTTGACATATACAAAAATATATTGAGGACCCAAAATTGACCCTTGTGGTACGCCACGGGCGACATGATTTAGCTTCACTATACACATCCCTACTTTTACTTTTAGCTTCCTATTCAACAAATAGTTTTCAAACCACGTTAAAATCGTACCCCGTACGCCTATTTTTTGTAATGCATCTAAGAGTATAGTGTGATCAAGGGGATCAAAGGCTTTTTTTAAATCTATGAACATACATACTATATGACAATTAATATCAAGTTTGGAGTTTATTATGTCAGAGAACGATCTTAAAAAAGGTCTTCTGTGCTTTTCCTTTTTGAAATCCATATTGTTTTTTGTTAATTATATTTAAATTTTTTCATATAGTTTATTAAACAGTCAGCTACGTATCTTTCTAATATTTTTTTTAATGCTTGGCAGTATTGCAATAGGCCTGTAATTTTTATAGTCGAAATGATCGCCCCTTTTATATATTGGTCTTATAATTGAAATTTTCAGCTCATCTGGGGTTATTTCCTTTTTTTATAGGGCAAGTTTATAAACAAACGCTATTACCGGGCTTATTTGATCTGCAATTATTTGTAAATCTTTTATTCTAATCCATCAATGCCAGCCTGTTTATCACTATTCATACTATTTATTATATCTTTAACTTAGCTACCTAACCGGGGGAATGTACATTGATTGGAGCTGTCTATCATACGCATCTTCTCTCGTAGCGTAATCAACACATTGGATGTCACACCCGGGGGATTGTATTTCAATTTCGTCAACAAAAATATTTGCGAAGCGTCTACTATGTTTGGTATTGTTTCGCGTTTACCGAGGTATTTTATCTATAATTTCCTCTACTGATTTTTGCTTTTTTCTCCAACAAGATATTGATGTTTTGGGAAAGTGTCCCTCATATGTTTTTTATCTCTTTCTATTAGATTAAAACAATATTGCCTTTTTTTTTCAAGTATTTTTTTGTTAACAGTATTCTTAACTTTTTGTAATTATTCCTATACACATTCTTAAACACACTTAACTGTGGACACTTTTCCATTTTTGAAACGCATGGTCTCTTTCTTTCATTAATTTTAGGAGGTCTTTTGTTACCCACGTTTTGTTTTCTCTTTGTTTGCCTTATTCTCTCTAGTGTATGAAGCCTTATCATAAGCCGATGTAAAATTAATGTAAAATTGCATCATATAATGGCTACAGTTAGTAGCTACAAGTAAATCTTCCCATTTAATACCCTTCAAAATCCTGATAAATTTTTTTTCCCTCGATGCATTGCATTGGTGTTTGTTGGTGGTGGTGGTGGTGGTGGTGGTTGTTGTTGTTTGGTTTGGTGTTTGTTGGTGGTGGTGGTGGTGGTGTTGTGTTGGTGTTTGTTGTTGGTGGTGGTGGTGGTGGTGTTGTTTTTGTTGGTGTTGTTGTTTTTGTTGTTGTGCCTGTAGCTGCATGTAATGAGATATTTGGGTATGTATTTGCTATAAGGTATGAGGTATGTAGTGGAGTTTTTTTATTTATTTATTTTATTTTTTGAAAGAGATGAGTGATGCGTGCTGTGTTCTAGGGTGTGAGTGTATTTAATTGTACGTAATCAGCTATGTTGTATATTTTGTACGTGTGATTTGTTTGCTTATCATTCTTTTTACACTCTTATTAATTTGTTTTATTTGCCTACATACTTGAGACTGAGCTATACCTCAATAATTTCTTGACCTCAATATATATTTGTCACAGAGAACCGTTAGGCCTACAGCAATATTATATTGAAACGCATTGCATCATGTCTGATGTACTCTGGACGTGAACGTAAGTTTGGGTGAAGAGGTGAGGTGGAGGGGAAGAGGCAAGGCTCAAAGAGAAAGTCATAATATACGTCAGTCATCTTCGTCCACTCACCATGAGCAGTCGTGGTCTAATGGTTAGAGGGGCGTGACTGTGGTTATGAAGGACCCGGGTTCGAATCCCAGCATTCCCAACTTTTTTACAATTTGGGAAATCACTTGGAAAAATTAAATTAAATATATATGAGTTCATTAAACTATAAATGTGCAGTCGAAGATGTCGGCTACGTTCCAAAAAATATGATTAAATAAATATGACGTCACACTGTTGGGTGGTGGTGGTGTTTGGGGGGGAGGGGGGAGGGGGGAAGGGGAGGGGTTAAAGGCCTCACACTGTTGGGTGGTGGTCAGCCGTCCAGAGTGTATCCAGGGCCCCAGGTTATCGCCACCGGTGATTGAGGTCAAATCTATTTCTAGCCGTCCAGGGTGACTACCTAACTACTGGCATGTATCCGTTAAGGGCTAATTACATATTAATCATCCAAATTAAATAAAACAAGGCAAGACTCTATTTCAGCTACATTCCTGCTATCCCCCCCCCTTTTCCCTTACTTAGACTTCATATTAAGATTACATTATTATTAAAATAATAAATAAATTCGCACAATTTTAAAATTACATACATAGGCATACATACATACATACATACATGCATAATACATGATACATAGGCCCCACATACATAACATCTTAAAAACCAAACATCAATGTCTATTATTATTATTATTATTATTATTATTATTATTATTATTATTATTATTATTATTATTATTATTATTATTATTATGTATTATTATTATTATATTATTTATTATTATATTATTATTATTATTATTATTATTATTATTATTATTATTATTCGCGGACGAGAGCGGTTGTGTTACGAGCGAGCTCCGTGCAGTCACAGGCAAGTGAATCATGTCGTGCAGTCAGTGTTAAAGCTACCTCAGGACGGAGACTTGTGAATTGTCCAGGGTGTGATTCAAATATTCACTACGAGTGTTCCGGCTCAAAAAAATCTACACATAAAGCCAAATCGCAAGTATTGAAATCCCCAGTGGCGTTGCCAAAAGTGTAAGGCAGACGGGAAGTTCGCCGGGCCCCGGGCCCACCCCCGGGCACGCCGACTGATCCTGATAATATAGGTGGGTCCACTCTAGTTAGTGATTCAACGCAAAAATCTATTGAAAAAGTGCTTAGTGTTGTTTACGAGCTTCGCGACGAGCAAAAGTGTAAAGAAAGATCTCGAGTCTTGAAATTTATAAGGAAGAGTTATTAGAAAGTGGGAAAGAAATCGATAACCTAACGCAGCGTTTAGTAGATAAGGACGTGATAATTGATGAGCTTAGGGACCAGGTCCACGAATTTGCCCCAGTACGGAAGAAATGGGAAACCTCGAAATATCAAACGTCTTGGGGGGAGAAGGCAGCGAGGATTTAGAGGACTTTGTTTCAAAATAGCCAAGTAGTAGGTGCGGATGTACTAGTGCGTGACATTGATGTAGTTCACCGAGTGAAGTCCAAGAAAGAGAGGGGAATACCCGTCAAAAATAATAGTGCAGTTTATTTCAAGAAAGAAGAGGACGAACTCTTCGCCGTTCGTCGCAAGCGGTCGGTGAAGAACAAGGACCTGTTTCCGGAGGTAGAGGGAGAAGAACAACCTTCCTATTTACATAAACGACATTTGTCACCTTACTATAAAAATTTGTTTCAAAAGCAAAGTTGACTGGCTTCAAGTTTGTCTGGTTCAGTCGCGGTACTATTGTGTTCGTAAGGACGAAAAATCTCGAGAAGTAATCAAGGTTAAAAAAATCCACGAGACATTGATAAATTAAATCAAGTGTAGGTTAATTGTATAAAACATGTGGGATCCCCCTTTTCCCCGTGATGAAGTGGTTGATAATATTGATAATTTGGTAAGAGAAGTAAGGGTTAACACTGTTGCATTTAAACATCAGATCGATAAAGAAACACTGGGACGAACTAAGTTTACTTCTCGATAACCATCTAGGTAATTACATGTGCTAATGTTTAGTGAAGTCAATATAAATGATATCGATAGTAGATTTGAGTTAGAAGGGTATAATATGTTTATAGATTAAGAAAGTAAAAAGGGGGTGGTGGCCAAAATCATATACGTAAATGATTCGAACAATTTGTGCCCACACGACGTAGTCTTTAGAAACTTTGAAGTTAGCAGGGAACATAAATAGTGGGAAAAACCATATCATGTCCTGTTGTTTGTATATAGACCTCCTAACAATAACATCAAGAACGAGTTCATTCAAGAGATAGATAATATTGGAGAGAGGTAAATGTCGCTACGGCTGTTTCATTGGTGATGTAAACATTGAATTATGAATGATTGTGACCCGGGTTTGTGCAGCATTACGAAACTAGTTTAGCTGAAAATGGTTTTAGTAGGTATATCCGGGAGCAACACGTGAAGAGATGGTTGGTGACAAACTAACGAGGTGTGTATAGACCACATTTACATACGTGCTGTAGATACTCAGATTAAGTCAGCTATATGGACCTCAAAGTTGTCTGATCATTACATTATTATGGCGTTATTGAAGTTACCGCAAAATGGAAAACGTGACGACGGTGAGAGCTACGTCACCCAAAATTTAGATGAAAAGAAACTGTTGCGTATCCTAAAAACCATACAGTGGGACTTGTTGCTTTCCGCAAATAGCTGTGAGATTTTGTACAACTCGCTATATTTATTTTTTAAGAGGGCTTATGAACGGGCCTTTTTCGTTAAAGAAAATAATAAAGCAAAAAGGGGGAAAAAAATCATGGATGACGTCGGGAGTTGCTAGAAATGATGGCAAATAGAGACCGATGTTTTCATAAATGGAAAAATGTAAAAATCTAAATCTGTCAAAGCGGTGTATCGGGCAGAGTACAATAACATTCGAAAAAAATTTAAAAAAAAAAGATAAAAATAGCAAAACAAAATATTATCGTGAGCTTTTGGAAAGGAGCAGGGGGAATCTAAAAGAAACGTGGGAAACGATTAATACAATAATTGGAAAGAAAAGAAAGAGTCGGTAGATCAGGTCATTAACAAGTTTTAGGTAAAAATGAGAGTTCTGGGAAAATGTAGCAAATTCCTTTGCAAACGTATTTGTGGAGGAGGTGGAAAATATAATTTATAACTGTGATGTGACGTGCGTAGAGAAACAGATCAAAGAGAAAAAAGTTTAAACTACGATCAGAAGCAATCAATTTACATTCCCCGGTTGATGCGGAAACAGTTAAAGAAATCATAAAGGAAATGAACTCTGAAAAACAGGTGGTTTTGAACGAAATAAGATTAAAGATCTACAGAATATCAAATGCCAGATCAGTCCAGTAATTGCTTTAATAATAAATTTATCGATTTAAAGAAAGGGGGTTTTCCCAGAATTGTTGAAAACATCGGTAGTAAAGGCCGGTTTTACAAAAAAGGGAAGTCACTACGAATATTCGAATTATCGTCAATCGCATTTATCGGTTGTAAAAAATTTAAAGGAACGGTATGTGGCTGGATGTTTGAGCGATTACCTGTCCCAAATTTGATATTATTAGTAAAAACCAATTTGGCTTCCAGAAAAGAAAAGCACTTTGATCCCTTTTATTAAAATTCTCGAATCTTGTAAATACAAAGTTGAATGATAATTTCATGTTGTGTGCATGTTTGTAGATTTTACTCAAGCGTTTGATACTCTAAATCACAAGAAATTATTGTTAGCTTTGGAAAATGTTGGGGTAAAGGGCCCCTTACTACAATGGTTCAAGAGCTATTTGAAAAATAGGAAATAGTTGTGAAGATCGGTAACGTTTACAGCCGTGACTAAATTAATACAATCAGGGGGGCCACAAGGATCAATTTTTTGGCCATTATTGTACTTGATTTATGTAAATGGGATGACGCGATATTTTAAAAAATGTTATGCGTATTTTTTGCCGATGATTCAGCACTCGTTGCAGTACATAAGAACTGGGCAACTGCGGTAAGTATTTACAAGAAGACTACGTTAATTGTTGAGATGGACGCACGACGGTGGGTTGTTGTAAATGGGATTAAAAACCAAGATAGTACAAAATATCCAGTCCCTTAATGTTTGACCATAACTCATTAGTTTAAGTCGTATCACATTCACTTGATTTTTTTGCCAATAACGCTAACTTAAGTAATTGTGGAATTAACTGCACTTGTAAACAAATTTTTGAGTCAGTGTATAGTCATGTGTACCTTGGGATTGAAATTGACAAGTGCTTTTCGTGGGAAAATCATATCATTAAGTTTTGTAATCGGATTCGCCCATGTGCAGCACAATTAACCACTTAAAGTACATTCTCCCTTACAACTTACTGCGAACGGTTTATATTTTTTTTAGTTGAAATCAATCAAACTCTTATGCTGTGTTGGCCTGGGAAATGCCTCAAATGTGTACATAAATCAAATTTCAACTTGCAGATAAAGATTTAAAAACTATCCTTCCAAATCACATAACTGAGCTGTGTTCCTCAAATGAACTTTTCGAAATAACTGGTTTGCTCCACTGTAAATAAGTGGTTTTCGTATAGGTTAATCTTAAGTTATTTTTATAGTAAAAGGTATAAAATCCGAAATCGACCATAAAAATCTCAAAGAACGAAGACAAACTAATAACTTTCGAGTTCCACTTTGTGTAAACAAATATGGTGAAAGGTCGTTAAAACTAGTGTACCGCAGAGTTTCAATTTATTGCCTAAAGAACTAAAGATTTTGAACAATTAGTAAAGTTAAGTTAAAAGTAAAAGAATTTCTCTTGTTTATGACGTTAATTTGTATGACGTTTAAAATTTTTTATTAAAATTTATCTAATATAATAATTTTTGTTGTTATATCTACTATTTTTAATGTGCTGGTGAATGTATTCATAATGAAATAATTTGGCAACTTTCTCAATGTAATGTTTACGATTTTTCATATTGTACGATTGTTATATATTAAAATTTAGTATTTATATAATGTTCCTGTGTCTGACATAATTTGATTGATTTTATGCTCTTGCATTGTCCGTAATTTTTGTATTTATAAATAGCTCACAGACAAGCTTTTGATGAAGCTTTGTGGGATACGAATCCAATAGAATATGTTTGATGTGTAATGATATGCTTTATTATTAATAAAAAAAAAAAAAAAAATATTTTATTATATTATTATTATTATTATTATTATTATTATTATTTTTATTTTTATTATTATTATTATTATTATTATTATTATTATTATTATTAGATTTTTATTATTATTATTTATTATTATTATTATTATTTATTATTATTTTTTTATTATTTTTTATTATATAAAACGTGTATTGATCATATTTTTGCGCGGGGGAAATTTGATTATGCTAAGTCGCAATTTTTAGGTGTAAAGTAAGCGATCATTACATGGTCGTGTCATCTTTGGTCTTCAAAAACACCAATCTCAGTAATTTAGTAAACAAACCTCAAGTTTCATTAGATGAGAGGAAAGTGTTTACTGCTTTGAAACGCGTAAATTGGGCAGATTTAATGGAAATTAATGATTGCAATAAGCTCTACGACTCTGTACGGGCTACTATACATAACATACATGAGAACTCTATTTTGTTGCAACCGGTCGCAAGAGGAAACGAGTAAACAAGGAGTGGATGACTGATAACCTTGTTGATATGGTTCGACATAGAGACAGGTTGTTCCGTAAGTGGAGGAATGCTAGAGTAACTAACCCTTTGAGGCAGACTTATGAAACTGAATATAAACATTACCGCAATGAGGTAGTGAAGGAAATTTATAAAGTGAAACGTGATTATATAAAAATAAATTTGAAGTACATAAAGGTGATGCTAAACAAACTTGGCAGATAATTAATGAAGTAATAGGGAAATCAAAGCGTAACTCAGTTGACATGGTGATTAACAAATATTTACGTAATAAATACAGTGAGGAAGAAGTTGCTAATAGATTTGTTGATACCTTTGTGATGAGATTAATATGATTCAACATAATTGCTCTATTGTAACTTCTAAGCTTGTGCCTCCTTCACCTCAGAGTCAATCTATGTACCTAGGGAAAGTAAGTGTAGCAACTGTGCTAAAAATTATCCGTAAATTAAATGTAACCAAACAACCTGGAATTGATGGGATTAGAGTGACCGACTTGCAATACACGGCTGAGGATATTAGTCCCGTAATGCCAAAATAATAAAACCTGTCTTTAGAAAAGGGAGAAATACCTGATTTATTGAAAGTTTCTATTGTAAGACCGGTTTTATAAAAAGGCAGCCATATGGACTTTAGTAATTACAGGCCAATTGCCATATTATCTGTTATTGAAAAAATAATGGAACGTGTAGTAGCTGACGCTCTATGCAACTATTTAGATAAATTTAAAATTATTACTAATAATCAGTTTGGATTTCAAAAAGGTAAGAGCACAACCGATCTTCTTGTGAAATTTGCGAACCTGGTTAATAACAAATTAAATGACAATATGCACATTGCGGCCATGTTTGTGGACTTAAGCAAGGCATTGATACATTAAATCACGCTAAACTTTTAATATGTCTTGAGCGAATTGGTATCGTGGCCCAATTTTAAATTGGTTTAAAAATTACTTAACAAATAGGAGAATAGAGTTAAGGTTGGTGATTTTTTAAGCCACGAACGTGATGTTATTTCAGGAGTTCCTCAGGGTTCTATTTTGGGTCCAATTCTATTTCTGGTCTACGTAAATGATTTGGTTAAATGTTTTAAATATTGCTATGTATTTATTTATGCCGATGACATTTTGATTGTTTCAGTTCATAAAAACTTGAAATTGCACAGTTGCATTTACAGATAGATTTTATAAACCTTTTTAAGGAGATTCATGATAGAGACTTAATTATTAATGCAAATAAAACAAAAATAATTCATTTGTGTGCACCTCAAAACAGAGATTGTCTCCGTGAGGTCAGGGTTATCACTCATTCCAATGAATGTTTGCATAATCAAGTAGATCCACTTACGTGTGCATGCAGTGATTTTCTCGAGAATGTTGACTCGCATATTTATTTGGGATTAGTGATTGATAAACATTTCAGCTGGGTACCTCATATTGACTCGATCTGTAAGCGCCTACGAGCCTGCCTCCGACAGTGTTTTTTTCTTAAATACGTTTTACCGTTTTCAGTGTTGCGAAATGTTTATATCGCTCTTGCAGAATCTATTATATCTTATGGTCTACTTGCGTGGGGGTATTCCACTGACTGCCACTTAAAAAATTCGAGTACTGCAAAATAAGCTATTACGCCAAATAAGACCACGTAATTGTCAAACTCTGTCGACTCGGGAGACATACCTCTTTTGCAATCTTCTTCCTGTTGACTGCTTTTTCACTTACCAACTTTTAATAAAATATTACTTAAAAATGATTATAGAATTCTTGTGCAGAGAAACAAATGGACACGTAGTCAGGTTAAACAAAAATTTGAAGTTCCTAGAAGTAATAATAAATACGGTCAGAGGCGCCTGAGTGTTTAGTCCCCGAGTCTTTCAATGACTTGCCTGATCAGTTATTACATTTTACAAAAATTTGCGAGGTCAAGCAAGAAATAAAATACATTGTTGTCAAAATTGAGTGCTCTTGTCTAAATCTGTTCTGCTTTTGCCTTGTTTCGTACTCCATCATTTAGCTTTATTTATGTTGTGTTTAAATAACTTAAAAGCCTTGACGTTGTGTTGTGTTTTATTTAATTGTTAGTTACTAGTTAATCTACTTCAATTTGTTTACTTAATTTTTATGATTTGTTAATTGTTTTTTTTCATGTTTCCTTCCTCTATGGTTGTTTTGTTTAGATTATGTGATTTTGTTTTTTCACAGATGAGCCCGCATAGTGGGCTTTGTGGGTTTTTTGAGATGTATCAAGATATTCTGTTTTGTGACAATAAATTGAGTTGAAAAAAAAAAATTATAATTATTATTATTATTATTATATTATATTATTATTTGTTATTATTTATTTATTATTATTATTATTATTATTATTATTTTTATTATAATTGTTTTTTGTAAAAAAATGCATGTAATATTTTAAAATAAAAAAAAAAAAAAAAAAAAATTATTATTATTATTATATTATATTATTATTATTATTATTTTATTATTTTTATTATTTATTATTATTGTTATTTTTTATTTTTATTTTTTATTATTATATTATTATTATTATTATAGCTGAAGAGTGGACATTCAGGAAATGAAGAATGAGTTATTACTAATCAAGAATTGCAAGGGAAGGTGGTTAAAAACGAGGAAACAATTCAAAACTTAATTCATGAAGGGGAGGAAAAGGATAAGATTATAGCTAAATTTAAAGCAAATCAAGTAAAAACAACTCGATCAATACGGAAGAAAACAAGAACTTGGAGATATCTAACATTATACAACAGGAAAACGAAGACATTGAAAGTATAGTGATAGGTATTGCTAATCATCTGGAAATCGAAATTTGATTTATGTACACATTTGAGGCATTTCCCCAGGCCAAAACACAGCATAAGAGATGATTGACTCAACTAAAGAAATATAAACCGTTCGCAGTAAGTTGTAAGGGAGAATGTACTTTAAGTTGGTATAATTGTGCTGCACATGGGCGAATCCGATTACATAACTTAATGATATGATTTCCCACGAAAAGCACTTGTCAATTTCAATACCAAGGTACACATGACTATACACTGACTCAATAATTTGTTTACAAGTGCTTTTAATTCCCACAATTACTTAAGTTAGCGTTATTGTGCAAACAATCAAGTGAATGTGATACGACTTCAACTAATGAGTTATGGTCAACATTTAATGGACTGGATATGGTACTATCTTGGTTTTTAATGCATTTACAATCACCCACCGTCGTGCGTCCATCTCAACAAATTAACGTAGTCTTCTTGTAAAAAAACTTACCGCAGTTGCCAGTATCTTATGTACTGCAACGAGTGCTGAATCATCGGCAAAGAAATACGCATAACATTTTTAAAATATCGCGTCATCCCATTTACATAAATAAAGTACAATAATGGCCCTAAAATTGATCCTTGTGGCACCCCTGATTGTATAATTTAGTCACGCTGTAAACGTTCCCGATCTTCACAACTAATTTCCCTATTTTTCAAATAGCTCTTGAACCATTGTAGTAAGGGCCTCTTACCCCAACATTTCCAAAGTAACAATAATTTCTTGTGATTTAGGTATCAAAACGCTTTAGTAAAATTTTAAAAACATCACACAACATGAAAATTATCATTCAACTTTGTTTTTACAAGATTCGAGAATTTAATAGAAGATCAGAAGTGCTTTTCTTTTTCTGGAAGCCAAATTGGTTTTTACTAATAATATCAAATTTGGGACAGGTAATCGCTCAAACATCCAGCCACATACCGTTCCATTATTTTATTAACAACCGATAAAAATTGCGATTGGACGAAAATTTCGAATATTCGTAGTGACTTCCTTTTTGTAGACCGGCCTTACTACCGATGTTTTCAAAAAAACAATTTGGGACAACCCTTCTTTAATCGATAAATTTATTAATAAAGCAATTACTGGACTGATCTGGCATTTGATATTCTGTAGATCTTTAACTTTTATTTCGTCAAAACCAGCCTGTTTTTCAGAGTTCATTCCGTAATGATTTCTTTAACTGTTTCCGCACAACCGGGGGAATGTAAATTGTTTGCTTCTGATCGTAGTTTAAACTTTTTTCTCTTTGATCTGTTTCTACGCACTTTACATCACAGTTATGAATTTATATTTTAAACCCTTTCCTCCACAAATACGTTTGCAAAGGAATTTGCTCCCATATCAAAAACTCCATTTTTCCCTAAAAACTTGTTAATGACCTGATCTACCGACTTTTTCTTTTTCTTTCCAATTATTGTATTAATCGTTTGCCACGTTTCTTTTAGATTGCCCCTGCTCCTTTCCAAAAGCTCACGATAATAGTTTTTTTTTTTGCTATTTTTATCTTTTTTTTTAAAAATTTTTTCGAATGTTATTGTACTCTGCCCGATAAAACCGCTTGACAAGATTAGATTTTTAACTTTTTTTTCCATTTATGAAAAAAATCGGTCTCTATTTGCCATCATTTCTAGCAACTCCGACGTCATCCATGATTTTTTCCCCTTTTTGCTTTTTTATTTTCTTTTAAAGAAAACGGCCCGTTCATAAACCCTTAAAAAAATAAATATAGCGAGTTGTACAAAATCTCACAGCTTTTGCGGAAAGCAACAAGTCCCACTGTATGGTTTTTAGGATACGCAACAGTTTCTTTTTATCTATTTTGGTGACGTAGCTCTCACCGTCGTCACGTTTTCCATTTTGCGGTAACTTCAATAACCGCCCCTAATAATGTAATGATCAGACACTTTGAGGTCCATATAGCGACTTAATCTGAGTATCTACAGCACGTATGTAAATGTGGTCTATACACGACCCGTTAGTTTGTCACCAACCATCTCTTCACGTGTTGCTCCCGTGATATACCTACTAAAACCATTTGCAGCTAAAATAGTTTCGTAATGCGCACAACCGGATCACAATCATTCATAATGTCAATGTTTACATCACCAATGAAAACAGCCGTAGCGACATTTACCTCTCTCCCATATTTATCTATCTCTTTGGAATGAAAATCGTTCTTTGTGTATTGTTAGGAGGTTATATACAACAAACAGAGACATGATATGGTTTCCTACTATTATGTTCCCTGCTAGACCTTCAAAGTTCTAAAGACTACGTCGTGTGACACAAATTGTATCGAATATTTACGTATATGATTAGGCCACCAACTCTTTTTACATTTCTTAATCTATAAAACATATTATACCCTTCTAAATCAAATCTACTATTTGAATCATTTATATTGACTTCACTAAGCATTAGCACATGTAAATTACCTAGATGGTTATCGAGAAGTAATCTTAGTTCGTCCCAGTGTTCTTTATCGATCTGATGTTTAAATGCAAACAGTGTTAACCCATTACATTCTCTTACCAAATTATCAATATTATCAACCACTTCAGTCACGGGGAAAGGTGGATCCCACATGTTCATCAATTAAAAACCTACACTTGATTAATTTATCAATGTCTCGTGGATTTTTAACCTTTATTACTTTTCGAGATTTTTCGTCCTTACGAACACAAATAGTACCGCGACTGAACCAGACAAACTTGAAGCCAGTCAACTTTGCTTTTGAAACAAATTTTTATAGTAAGGTGACAAATGTCGTTTATGTAAATAGGAAGGTGTCTTCTCCCTCTACCTCCGGAAACAGGTCCTTGTTCTTCACCGACCGCTGCGACGAACGGCGAAGAGTTCGTCCTCTTCTTTCTTGAAATAAACTGCACTATTATTTTGACGGTATCACTCTCTTTCTTGGACTTCACTCGGTGAAACTACATCAATGTCACGCACTAGTACATCCGCACCTACTAAAATTGGCTATTTTGACAACAATGTCCTCTAAATCCTCGCTGCCTTCTCCCTCCAAGACGTTGATATTCGAGGTCCATTTCTTCCGTACTGGTCAAGTTCGTGGACCTGGTCCGTAAGCTCATCAATTATCACGTCCTTATCTACTAAGCGCTGCGTTAGGTTATCGATTTCTTTCCTACTTTCTAATAACTCTTCCCTTATAACTTTCAAAGACTCGAGATCTTTCTTTACACTTTTTAGCTCGCTGCGAAGCTCGTAAACAAAACTAAGCACTTTTCAATAAAATTTTTGCGTTTAAATCACTAACTAGAGTGGACCCACCTATATTATCAGGATCAGTCGGCGTGCCGGGCGTGCCGGGACCCGGGACGAACTTCCCGTCTGCCTTACACTTTTGGCAACGCCCCGCGATTTCAATACTTGCGATTTTGGGTTTATGTGAGATTTTTTTGAGCCGGAAAAACTCGTAGTGAATATTTGTATCACACCCCGGGGCAATTCACAAAAGTTTTCCGTCTGAGGTAAGCTTTTAGAACACTGACTGCACGGGCATTTATTCACTTGCCTGTGACTGCACGGAGCTCGCTCGTAACACAACCGCTCTCGTCCGTGAATAAAAATAATAATAATAATAATAATAAAAATAATAATAATAAAATAATAATAATAAAAAATAAAAATAAAATAATAATAATAAAAAATAATAATTTTAAAATAATAAAATAATAAAATAAAAATAAAATAATTAAAATAGAAAAAATAATGTAAAAAAATAATAAAATAAAAATAAAATAATAATAATAAAATAAAAAATAGAGACTTTGATGTTTGGTTTTTAAGATGTTGTAGTAGGGCCTATGTATCAGTATGTATGCTGTAGTATGTATGATGTAGCTAGAGTAATTTTAAAAATTGTGCAAAATTTTTTATTTTTTTAAAAAATAAATCTTAAATGAAGTAAAAAAGGGAAAAGGGGGGGGGATAGCAGGAATGTAGCTGAAATAGAGTCTTGCCTTTTTTTTATTAAATTTGGAGTTAATATGTAAAGCCTTAAACGGATACATGCCAGTATTTAGGTAGTACCTGGGGCTAGAAATAGTTTTCCCAATCACGGGGGCGATAACCGGGGCCCCTGGATACATTTGGGGGCGCCACCACCCAACGGGTGGGGCCTTAACCCCTCCCCTCCCCCTCCCCCCCCCCCCCCCCCCTCAAACACCACCAACCCAACAGGTGAGGGATATTTTTAAATCATATTTTTTGGAACGTGCCGACATCTTCGACTGCACATTTATAGTTTAATGAATCAAAATTTTTAATTTAATTTTCCAAGTTTTTTCCCAAATTTGAAAAAAAAAGTTGGGAGGCGGGGTTTCGAACCCGGGTCCTTCAAACCCAGTCACGCACTCTAACCATTAGCCCCACGATGTCAGGTGATGGACGAAGATGATGACGTATATTTTGACTTTTCTCTTTTAGACTTGCCTCTTCCCCCTCCACCTCACCCTTTACCCCAAACCTAGTTCAAATCCCGGTAATCAGACATGATTCATAGTTAAAAGAATTTTATTTGTATAAAATTGCGTAGGGCCAAAGGTTTTCTGGACAAATTATATTGAGGCAAGAAATGATTTAGGTTAGCTCAGTCCAGTATGTAGGCCCAAAAAAAAAACAAATTAAAAGAGGTAAAAAATGATAAGCAAACAAAAACAACAAAAAAAAAAAAAAAGAAAAAAAAATCCCCCCCCCACACGCTTCATACTATTTAAAATAAAAAAATAAAAAATAAAAACCACACGTACATTCATCAAAAATAAAAAAAAAATAAAACCCATTAATCCTAACACTAAGGGGAAAACAACAACCCCAACAACAACCCCCAAAAAACAACACCAAAACACCACCACCCCAAAACAACACCAACAAAAAACACCACCACACCACCACCAACAACAACAAAAAACCAACAACAAAAAACCAAACCACCACCACCACCACCACCACCAACAACAAACCCAAAGCAATGCTCGACGGAAAAAAATCAGGAAATTTTGAAGGGTATTAAATGGGAAAAAAAATTTACTGAGCTCTAAAATGTAGCCAATTTATGATGCAATTACATTAATTTAATTGGGTTATGTAAGGCTTATACACTAGAGGAAAAAAGGCAAACAAAGAGAAAAAAAAACCCTGGGTAACAAAAGAAAAACCCCAAAAAAAGAAAGAAAAAGACCCTGCGTTTCCCAAAAAAATGGAAAAAAAAGTTGTCCCAAAAAAAAAGGAAAAAAAAAAATTTTT